>CAEFZX010023614.1:0-47318 GCA_903066825.1 Alfaro cultratus | reverse complement strand
CAATCACTATTGGAATGAAAGCAACAGTGCTAGCACGCTAACTAGCTGTGTCACAATAAACTGTGTCACGAAAATACGTCACTGACTTTACCTCGGGGGAAAATAATAAAACAGCTGTTTATTCATTTTGGGAGTGAATGGAGTTGTCAGAACGCTGGTCTATAATCTATTAATAAAGTTTGACTGGCCTAACTCACTGTTTTGTTGACATTCCCTTTAGCGCAGCTCCATCTAATGGATGCAGCCTCTACTGTAGCGTCTATTCTATGCGCCTTATAATGCGGTGCGCCTTATTTATGAAAAAAGTTTTAAAATAGGCCATTTATTGAAGGTGCGCCTTATAATCCGGTGCGCCTTATAGTGCGGAAAATACGGTAACTGAAACTGTAGTGTTATTAGCTGAAGGCACCTTGATCTGTGTTTTTTTCTGAACTCCACTGCCAGTTTCACATTCAAATGGCCTGATCTCAAAATCATGACCGCAGGCGTTTTCTGCAGACATTGGGATCAGTTTCAGCTTCCGGGCCAGCTTGTGGTACTCGGTCACCTTCAGCTCCAGCTGGGATTAAAGGAAATAACATACAAAGGCATCAGTTTAAGTCAGAAGAATATGTGTCTTTCATTCAATGTAACCCTACAAGTAAATGTTAGATACACATACCGTCTCCTTCACTTTCGCCAGCGCGATTTCCTCGTTCCACCTGTGTTGTTCGGCGTCGTCAAGAGACTTGTTGAGACTGGCGATGGTCTGTTGAAGTTCTCTCTTCTCCCTGTTGATTCTCTCCACATCAGCTGGAGTAAACTTTTGGTTCTGCAAGAGGTGCTGAAGCTCGTTCCTCTCATGCTTCAGAGTCTCCAAATGGCTGACTGAAACATTACAAAACAGATCAATGAACACAAAGGCAGAGCCCCTTCATGCGACTGGAAACGTTTTCTCTCCATTTTTATTGGTCTTTTTAGAATTTGTCTCTGGCCTTCTTTTAGATAATGCAACTGAAAGAGCAATTCATGTCACAAGAAGTTTGTTTTCATCTTAGAGATTTTACTCCTGGCTCAGAAGCCTCCATATTTAGCTATATTTCGCTTCTAAATCAAGTCAGTAAAGGAGCTACTACTCCTTTTCATGAGTATGTTGGGTTTTCTCAAACCCAAAGTCTGTGACTCCAGTTCTGATGGAGGTTTCTACTAAATTAATCACCTGAATCAAGTTAAATCAAATGTAAACATGACGCAGAAATGTGTGACCAGACTGGTAAATGTAGGCAGGACCCTTCTCACCAGAGGGGATTTCTTAGCAGTTGCACTTTTATAATGCAATCAAGTACAACTGGCACAACAAAGATTCCTAAAACATCTCTGATTATTTTTAAGTGTTGTATGATCTATCTATATATCCAGGCATTAACTGTCCTGATTATCTGACTTGATTAGATTTTTTTAATCAATAAAGAATTAAACTGAATAGTGACTGACATTATATTACACTATATTAAATTAAATCCAGAAACAACGCTCCCATAGCACTGTAGTGCTCTAGTGCCGACATTTTCAGGAGAAAAACTGTTTGCCGCTCATATTTACTGGTGTTCTCCAGCTCGTCTGTCAGTTCTGAAAATTTGTTCTCCAGGCTGGCTGTAAACGACTCCAGATTAATTCGATAACTCTGCAGCTTCTTAAGGTCCGCCTGCAACTTAACCTTCTCCATCCTCTTTGTCATCAGACGGTCCTGTGGAGAGAAGATGGACCAAAAATGACCTGAACTGACAAAACACTGCAAAGTCCGGCAAACAACAATGAAGAGTGAAGGCAGAATTTTTAATCGCAAAAACAGTTTCTTCACATAAATAAAAGCATCTTTCTATCGAGTATAATTTTACATTACTATACTTTTTTTGAGCAACAAGTTTTTCTTACCGTCTGACTCTCTTTCTCTAGACGCTCCAGTTCCTTACTGAGGAAGAGATGTTTCTCCTCCATTGATTCCAGCAGGGCCTCATCAACGTTGTAAAGTCGCTCTGTGGGGGAAGACGCGTGTCTTCATTTTTTTGTTTTCACACCAAAAAAGTGTTTTTGAATTGGACTATCATTTGAAGTTCTGGGAACTGCTGTGCTTACTCAGTTTGGTGAGGAATGCCTCATCCTCATCCTCAAAAACATCTTCACCATGCATGAACTTGGAGTAGGTTTCAGCCATGTAGTCAAGGAAAAGCTGCAATATCAAAATGTATCTGTGCATTAAGTTATTGACTTTGACACAGTAAAGATGATTGAATTGGTTCTGGTGAAGAAACCGAATCTAACATACAAAGAAAACGGTTTTGTACGTCCTTTAAACAAATTAGTTTAAATAGCTTTTCACTAAAACTCATTTTGTTTAAGTTAAGGCAGCTGGATTACCTTGTTATACTCAGCTCCTTCCTCAATATTGGAAGTGTCCTCACAGAAGTCACTCAACAGAAGCTCCTGCTTACTCAAACTCCAGTTGATCTGAAACACAAGTGGTTAGAAACCTTGAACACCTGTACTTTTTTATTACATATGGTTGTGTAATAAAAGAGTTTTTATTAAGGTGGTGCAGGGTTCTCCCTAAACAGTCCGGTGATTCTGCAGTCTTCTCACCTTGACATTATCTATTAGCCACATGAGAGCACCCAGAGCCTGGGGCCAAGTGTGTGGAGCTCCAACCGAATACATGGAGCACTTGGAGAGAACGAACGGATATCTTTGTAGAAACAAGAGGAACAAAAGGAGAGAATCAGCAATTTTCCATCAACTAAAGAAGAATATTTGCATTAAAAAAATAATACAAAAATACAAACTTGATGCATGGTTAATTATGTTTTTATACATTTTCTATATCAGTTATCTGGCATTAAATTTGTTCTAAGTTATTCTAAGTTGCTCTTTTAAATGCAAAAAAATAAATAAATAAAATATTTTCTGAAATCATAATGTATACTAAATACTGTGTACAGTCCACATAATGTAAAAAGTATGGCCATTGAACTTTTACCTTAAGGCTTTGAGCAGAGCTGGAACCTCCTCTTCAACTTTAGAGTTTGGCATCTCGAACGTTGGATCGAGCTGGCGGTAGATGAACTCAAACATCTTTACAAACTCCTTTGTGGAGGGTGACTGCAGTGTTTTGGCTGACAACGTTCCTGGGTAACCCTGTTCTGTCAAGAACTAAAATAAATAATAAATTAAAAATATATATATATTATTAGGGAAAATCCAGAAGAAGTGGCATTTTTTCACACATGCAACAAGCATACATAATACTTAATCAATATCTTTTCACAGAAAAGATGCAAAACATCCTTTTTAAAAGCAAGCACCCAAGCCACGTCATGGCTTGGGAGGAGAATTAAGCTTGAAAAAGTAATGGCTAAAACAGAAATTACACAAACTACTAGTTCACATCATTATAGATGACCTTTCATAGAAAAATATATGGGCCTTACCTCGTGTAGCTGCCTGATGCATTGCTGAACAAAGGATTTATCATGGAGCGGTCTGGAATCTTTAATCTTCTCAGTTCCTCCAAACCCAAACAAGCTGCTGTTACGTGGCATGCTGGCACCACTAGTTCTGGAGTAAATGATCAATACACAATAAAAAAAATAAAAAAAACTTTCCCATTGTGATAAAAAGATTAGTGATAAAACAAAACACTAAGTTAAAGTATTTACAGTAAATTGGACTGATCTTAAGATGCGTCCATCTTAAGATGCGTTTTAAGCACTAAAACCTTTTGTGTATTTTTTACATTACACAGAAATAATCAAATAAAGACAAATCTCCTTGGCATTAATGAATAAACCATGCTTACTTTACTTAATCTAACTTGTGTAATTCTATGAAAATTAAAAATTACCAAAATGCATAACACAAGTGTTATTTAACCTGACATCAGGTTGTTGACGTTGTGCTACTCTGTACAGAGCAAAAATATATATATGTATGTATGTTTATGTATATAAGGCTGATTGAAATAAGCACTTTAGAAACTATTAATAATTTAGTCTGTTTATTCCATGTTTTTGTCCAAGTGTATTAATAAAAACAGTGAAACAGAAATTGTTTTTGTTATAGTCTGTAGTTTAGAAGGATTAGAAATAAATATTGGCATATCTGTTCTACATTTTGTTGTAAATCTTTGCAAAAAGTCTGTGACACTGTGGTATTTTTTACTGAAGCTATTACACCAAGAAAACCACATACTAGCCCGTGTTTAGAGTTGTGATTGGAAGGGTTTTGTCGTTTTCAAGGTTTTGGAAATATTATTCCCTTACCGGGGACCAAAAAAGCTGGTTCTTCTTTCTGAGGTCCCTGATGGTGGTTTGGACATGCTGAGCTTTCCAAAGGAAGGCGGTTTACTACGATGAGATCCAAATACACACAGTAAACTGAGGAACATCATTCTACATGGAAAATGTTGGAATACATTTGTTTTTCTTCTTTGCAGTTGTTCATTTAGTTTTACAGACTTACCTCAATGTGTTATAACAACAACGCCTACAATAAGAAATCAATGCTCTCCTTTGTAAAATATGTTTTTAGCTGAATGTGTTGTGAGTAAATGGTATTTGAATATCGCTTTATTCTAGTGGGTGTGGCTTGTTACAATAACATCAACCATAAAAAAAAAAAACTAATTACATTTCTGAATCCAAGAAAAGATGCACCGCGTAATAATATCCAAATATGTGAGAGATAAAAGTTAATCTCAAACAAACCTCTGAGGTGTTGTGCACATACTCATCCTGTTGCTGTCTTGAACTCTCATCGGCATGTCTGATGGTCGGCTGCCTGCTCGGCTTTTCCTTGCGCTTCACACATTCAGAAATAAAGCATATGTTTGTTTGTATCTAATAAACAGCTGCTACATAAAAGGCGACATTTGTAGCTACCAATTACAGCTGATAATCAGTCTAGTTTTGCTAGCTTAGCTGTCACAATCTGAATAAAGAATAGCTTGTCGGGCTAATCAGAGGTAATGCCATGTTTTTAAAATTAATCTAACGCAAATTTACAGAACATAAACTCAACATAAACAATACGACTTAGTGAAACAAAACTTGAAAATGAATGTAAACCTCGTAAGTCGGTCAGCAAACATCGCTGCAGCTGACTTTAAATTTAACGGTTGTCGGTTAACAAAAGCGACTCATCCAAGCAGGAAGAACTTATTATGCGTTTTCCCCGAATTTAGTTTTCCTGCCAGATTTAATTCAGAAAAGTAAGAATTTAAACTTACCGCTCCATATCTTATCTGTTTGATTATAAACTAATGTTTACTAAATCAAAAGTTCATCCGACTTTTTCCGGCGAACCCCGCCAAAACACTCCAAAATCGAACAGCGATGACGTCATATCTGTACGGCGTGCGCCTCGGACCAAACATGCTTCAACGCATAATACGCATTCCTAGTGGAACTGCGTAAAGGTTCATTTTCAGCTGTATTGCGGAAAAACATTTATGTGATTAGTTTGTATTATCAAAAAAAAAAAAAAAATAATGAAATGAATGGATGTGTCGATTATCCCACAAAGGGATGAATGACTAGCCATCTAGTAAATTACCTAATTTGTTGATGGTTCACTTCCGGCTCACGTAGTGGACATACGAAATTTACCTAAATATTCAACATTTTGGGACCATTTACTTAAACGGTCTTTGATGGGGTTAATACCATCATGAAATAAATAAAAAAAGAATGTAATTGATATGGAAAATGTGACCACATTTAATAATGTAATTAAATTGAGTAAAGACTTTTTAGAAAGCGGCAGCAACCCTGTCTGGACAATTGACACTTAACACCAGCAATGATGTTCAGATCTTTCAAAATGTAATTCCTTCAGTTTTCATATGCTATATTAAATTTTCTGTTGTTGGGTCTATTATAAAATAATTTAAAGTGTCATTGTGACGAGTCAAACACAAACCAACATCTAATTACTTAGCCTGCACTTTGTATAAGGAGGATTTGCACCGACTCAGTTAAGTGTACAAGACCAAATCATGAAATAAATTGACAGAGCAACAGACTAAATTATTTAAATGTGTAAGATTGTGAGTACATGAATACAAAGTTTAATGAATTTCCCCTTTTTGTTTTAAATACATTATTGCAAGATTTAAATAATTAGAGAAAATGTTATTTGATGCATGTATTTCAAATTTTATTTAAATTATTGGGTATATAAATATTTAACAACTTATTTATTGAACTGTGGCAGTTTTGTCCCTCTATATTGGAGAAACAAACACATCGTATGTTATTTGTTTTGGGTCTATGGACTTGAAACCAATGCTTGGCATTACTGGTATATATACTTACTGTCACATAGAAAAAGTTCACCCTAAGCATTTCAATGCAGTTACAACAACTCATTCATCATTTTTCATTTGTAAAATGAACTCATATTAACACTTTGAGCAGACAAGTGACAAAGAGAAGTAGAAAATTTATTGCAGTATTTGTTCCACCAAAAGGGTATGAATCCCCTTCCTCGTATTACTAGGGTGACCTAATACAACAAAATCTACATTTACAAAATATCCTCCTGTAATAGGCCACATATACTGCATGCGTAGTTCGAAATAGAATAAATTATATTCAGAGGACTCTGCCATTGTACAGCATGGACAAATAAACGTGAACAAAAATAAAAAATCTTATTTTCTTCTTTTTTTTTCAAATATCTAAAAGCTAAAAGGAAAAACCCATCAGGGTGCTAGTCATATAATAAACTCCAAAAAACACTTTAATAAGAACATCAAAAAGACTAATTTCCAACATTCACTTAAGGTTTTATTCTTTTTTTACAGCTTTTTTTGTATTCAGAGATATAAACATTTTAGTTTTTTGTCATGTTAAACTATGGTACAGTGGGAGTAGAAATGAACGACTAGAATCTGCTGCACAACAGCGAAGGAGCTCCCACAACAATGTTGACAAAACATTTCCCTCCAGGTCTCTCTTCTGATAGCCTTCTAAGGGATAATTTGGGTGAATTATTCCTTTAATGCCTTCAGGATTCTATCCTCTGAACATTTACACAAGCAAAACATGAACAGTCCCTCTAATATAAGTCTCGTGTTTTGTGTCATTTTTGCAAGAGTAAGTCATGTAAAAGTATGTAGTGTCAAATATTCTTCCCCTCTTGTGTTCTCTTACAAAAATGAGGAAGAGGGGCTAGGTAGGAATCCAGTGAAGTTTGGCTGTGTTGTTGGAGGTGACAGGTTGAGGAGGAGGAGAAGGAGCAGGGAAGGAGAGGATTTTCATAAAGTAGAAATGGAATAGAGGAACTGAAACAAACAAGAAAAAATAAAAATAAAAAATACAGGAGCCATTAGCTAGCCCCTCCCTCCCGTGCTGCATATAGTGAGCGTAAAGTCTGTACAACTTTGTTGCTCAGTTTGTGGTTGCTGGTCAAGGCAATCTTTTTGTAAATGATGTCCGACTCCTTAATAGTGTCCACCCAAGGCACCAGTTTACGGCCGTCCCTTTTCTTGGCCTCTGCCCAGGGTCCCGAGTAAGAGCCTGCCATCCAGTGGATGGTGTATCCGTTGGGAGTCTTTTGGGTGACTCGAGCTATTTGCGGTCGGTCCTTGTATTTGGGGCAACAGAGGGCGATCACATCCATAGCTTCCACCGTTTCACTCATTCGGCCTGGATCCGAGGGGTCGCCGGCTCGCCTTGACCTTCGAGAGGACTGCCAAGGGGAAGAAGTTTTAAAATCATTAGGTTCAGCTCAACAGAAGCTAGTAAACATTGTGTGAATCTATTTGTCTCACCCCTGGGGTCCTTTCGTCAATATCACTATCATCATCATCCGTCTCTGGTCCCGCTTGATAGCGGGGGCTGGGTCCCGACATGGGCCCAGAGCCTCCCAACAGGGCATTTATGGCTTTGTTTCTGATGTTGGCGCTGGCAGATGCTTCTCCTTCCTCATCCTCTTCATCTGGATCCAGGTGTTCCATCAGAACCTTGAACTGTGTGCAACAAAGAGACAATTATTTCAAAGACCAGCAACTTAGTAACATCTGGAAACTAGATACAGTCAGGGGACCCTGTCAAAGAGATTATAGCACAACGTTTTACAAGGTTTGATCTGAAACAGATCTGCTGCTTTATTACTTACGTCCAGATACTGTTTGACTATCCGCCTTTTTACATCCTCCGTCAGTGTGGCGTTGCTCATGTTGTTGAAGATGAAGTCCAATGTTTGTCTTGGGTGGAAGTTCACATTGTTTTTTCTGTTCACTGCTTTATCGTACACCTTAGCTGACTCCGTTGGAGAGTACTTCTGGATTTTACTGTTGAGAGACAGAGAAAGCTTCTTGAAATTTCAGGAGCTGAGTGATTCTAACTTTTGCTGAATTACCCAAACATGTAGCATGTGTTCTATTCTAGACTGCTGATGACAAGAGAGTCACAAAATGAGTTCACAAATAAACCTGAGGATGGAACTCAACATTATGGTGATGGTAAACAGGCACTCCAAACTAAAGGACTTCAACCTTATTAGAAAGTTTAATTATCATTATGCCAATAAACATTCGTCCACTGAGTACTGAAAAGGATTAAAAAAAATTGGCATTTGGATGTTAAAATGTAAATAATATGTCATAATAATTTTAAGCCTTAGTATATATTTCAGTATTTCTAAATCTATTATACCTTTTGACTACATTAAACTCGACTCGGCTGAAAGTGATGTAGCCTGAACATGAATTCTGACAGAATCTTACCTGTCAGAAAATCCATACAGGTTCTTTAAATGCTGTTTGAGCACGAGGAGAAGCAAGATGCCCTGAACTGCATTGGCGAAGTCCAAGAGGCCGATGGGATTATCTGGCAGAAGCCTCATTACTTTTTCCACATCCTCAACATCCAAATCCTCGAAGTCGGATTCAGAATCGGAGCTGTCTGAGTTTTCAATGGGTCTTCTTGACTTCTTTGGCCGATGCACCACTTCGTCGTCATTGTCTTCGTTTCCGTCACTGTTGTAGTTTTCCTCTTCATCACTTCTGGAAGAATCGCAGTTCATCTTTCCCTCTTCGTCCTCACCATCAGACGTGTTTTTCCACACCTTTACTTTCTTTTCCTTCCGTCTTGGCTCCTTTAGTAGAAGCTGATAAGAAAAAAATACAAACATTTCAAGAAAACCTAAAACCACTAAGAAAAGATTTTGGGGGTTTTTTGTCTGTGGGATGTAACATAATTATTGGTCAAAATAAAAGCTGACACATAGAAATGCAGGGCTATTTAAAATATATAATAAAGTTCAACATGAATGTATGATAGATATGTCTGCAGTGGGGAAACTTTAAACATGAAACTTGGGGGAAAAAATGACATAAGGAAGGTGGAAGGAAAGAAATCAGAGGTGGGACATAGGACTCTAGGACAAACAGAATATATAGGAAGGACATGAGGTTGTGGAACACAAGCAATTTAGAAAAGAAACAGAATTGCATTGAAATACAGAAGAAAAGACTGACCAAAAGGCACTCATACAATGGAGTATGGAATAAAGTGTCAAAGAGCAAATATTTTTTAAAACCTTTTTTTCATACTTATGCAGACCTAGAAGAAATCAAGATTTTATGCTTTTTCAGACTTCTCTACATTGTGGAGGAACCCTGATCCTGTCAACTTACTTCTTTAAAGGTTTGCAACAAGTTGCTGCCAGAAACAGACAGTGTGATGTCTATGTGGTGCATGATGAAGAGTGGCTCCTCTTGGCTCTGGTATGGGAAACAAGCCAAGTTGTCGGCGATAAACAGCAGCATGTTCACTTCCGTCTTCTGCAGAACCGCACGAAAACGAGACAAAACAGATTTAGAGCCTATAACAATTTTACTGCACTGACAAACAACGACTCTTCCTTAAAATAAATGATTACTTGATACATGATTTATAAAAAAATACCAATTTGCAAAAGGGTCTACGAAGAAGTAGTGGTTGGACTTACAGCACTGTCATCAAAGAGGTTCAGTAGTGAGATGAGGAAAGCCCTCCGATGTTGCCGGTTGCCCCGGATCATCGTGTAGAGGTGGGAGCAGAGAGCTGAGTGTGTCTCATCGTGCCTGAAGCCTCTTACAATGCTTTTACGAGATGAATTGATGGCCTGCTGCAAACTGTACGACATCTTCATCCCTGCAACTGCCTTCATCTGTAATGTTATGGTACAAAAAAAGAGTTTAAGAGTAGGCAGAAATTTCAAACACTTGTTTGTTGTGGTCTAGTAAATCTGGCTGTATAGATTCCTTTTTTCTATATTGGAAAGAAAAAAAAAGAAAACATGCATGTAGAATATGTTGCGAAACATTTCATACTGACAATTCTGGTCTACAACAAACACGTAAAACAATCAGTTACAAAAATATGTTTTCAAAGAGACAAAGTTTTGTTTTATATCAGAGTAACAATAAAAATATATTTCTAAATGTTAATTATTCCATTAGCAATATTGCAGACTTTGTCTAAGGAAGTAATTAAATAAAATTGGTCGGCTGTACTGTTGCTGTGGGTGGTTGTTTTTAAATCAGGAAAAGAAAACTGTTTTAGTTTTTTTTTCTTTGTTTAATTTGTTTTTGAGTTTAACAGCAAAAAAATAAAAATAAAAAATGAAAAAAAACATTTAATAGCATTTACATGGATGAATCCGGTGTATTTCTTGTCAATCTCCACCAGCTGCTGGTCGGCTTTGTTTCTCATGCTGGGCTCTGGGTCTGTTCCCATGGCAATGAGGTAGGGTACACACTGCAAGAACCAAGAAAAAATAAAGTTGGTTGACGCGACAATGATTGTGGCGTAGTTCTGATGGAGACAGTAAACAAAAGAATATCTGTTACTGATTTAGATATTTGATATCTTACCTGTACAGGATGAATGAGACCCTGGTTGAGCGTAAGAGCGATGACATTGAGAGCAAAGTGCCGCACACTGGACTCTGTGTGAAAGAACGCCTCCAACACCTGTTTTAGATACAGCTGCATAATGGAGCTGCTCATCCCTGATGAAATGTCTCCCATCTCTTTCAGATCCTCCTGTTTGGACAGTTTCTTCCCTAAAAAGACACAAAAACATTAGCAATTTTCTCCAAGACGATCATATGAAATGAGAGCTAATTGAAAAGCCAAGACTACCTTTTCATCACGTAGTTATACGCAAAATACTCTGTAAGAAGGTGCAATCCTAAAGAGCTTAAAAAAAAGAAGTTATGTCACCAGTAAAAATTAACTCACATTCTCGGTCTGCTTCCTGCATCCGTGAGTCTTCTTCTTGCAGGTACGTTTGCAGGTTTTTAAGGACCTGGATTTTGAGGTTGATGGAGGAGGAGGCGTCGGCCAGGATACCATTGTACAAGGATTTCACCTCAGGCACAAACATCTGGCTTGGATGCATAATAACAAGAAAACCTGCAAGAACACAGTGGTATATGATTGATTAGAAATGCCTACATAACCTCATTCTATCAATAAATGCAGACCACATCGACTAATACAATTGGTGGCTCCACCAAATGTATGTAAAAAGGAAGAAGGAAAACGGTCAGGGAGGTTGCCCATGGCAACACTAAGGAGGCTGCAGGAATTTCTGGCAAGTCCTCCCTTTACATATCATGGCAATCTCCTGTATTCTTTGTTTGTATGGAGTAAAAGTTTTGAAGATTGAAGAAATGATTCAAGCTTGACAAAAAAAAAAAAACTTGGTGGGGACTGTTAGGTCTGATGAAACCAAACAATTTTTTGTAGCATAATTCCAGTTGACAAGTTGAGGATCTGGGTTGCTTTCCTTCAGATAGTGTAGTTTTATGTCAAGGTAAATTAAATTATGAATAGTTACAAATTCCATTTAGCCAACAACTTTCAGGTGTCTACTATGAAGAAAGAAAGGAATCACTAACTGAGGACAAATGATGTAGACAGAATATGACGGATTTGGTGATCATTACAAAGTCATGATGCATGTTGACAGACTCCTAGCAAAGGAGGAGGAACACTGTTTCTGAAATAAGGATAATAATAAAGATCTTTATTATACACAATTATACAACAAGGTTGTTGTCGCTGCTTCCCAACTAATTAAAAATTGGATTTTTAAAACAGTTGTATAAACATTTGGAAGCCACTGACATTTCGTCTGCAGGAGCAGAACAATATTCTGAAGAGGTCTTTCGACCAAACAACTTGGCTTGTTATTAATGTAATACGTGCATCTGTGAACGAATAAGCCAGAAACAAACTAAATATAAATATAACTTAGGCCAAATGGAAATTTGTGGAAGTACTCCCGAAAAACCCAGTCATATTTCTGTCTGATCTAAATTTATGCTAGATGTTAATCCTGGGAACATGAAGCCTTATAAACACAGAACAGCTGAGGAAAAAGGAGAAAGAAAAACACCTGCAAACTGGACAAAGAGATATAGAAAGAATAAAAATAATAATAGTGACTTTACCTAACCCAATGATGGCTTTGGTCTTGACCACCTCATCGTCATGTTTGGTGAAGTACAGCAGGAGCTCAAGAACCTTCTCCTTGATAATGATCTGCGCGCAGCAAACATGCCATTTAACATATTAGCCAAACCTGAAGTTTCATAGCCTTAATATTACTGAATTAAATCAAAACTCAAACGCAAAGCTTATAATAATGATAAAGTTGTTGTCCCACCTTGTTGGTGCCCTTAAACTCCTCCAGATCGAAATCAAAATGTCGACCGAGGGCACCCACAGTGAAGAGCGATCGCAGCAGAAAAGGCTTGTTTGCTACTAATGTTGTGCTGTTGGGATCATCTTGATGTTGAATCTTGAATTTGTTAAGTGCACCTGAAGGGGAAAAAACATCACAGAATTAAATAAAAAAAAATTATAATATTGAAAAGCTAGTGTTTTGTATTTTTTATGTGTAAATGAAAGACCAGACTTGTAAAAAGAAAGTTTGAATACTCTCTTACACACCACATTTTATGATGGGCATTTTTAAGTAAATATATCTCACCATAGAATTTGTTAAAGCAAGACCACACAAATTTGTAGTTGTGTGTAACTTTGTTTACGACAGCTCCGAGACAACTCACGCAGTGCTGGACCACCTAAAACAAGCAGAAATACCATTATTGTTAAACTTGAACTGCAGCATTTAATTTTGTAAAACAAAGCAAGCTTGTGAAGAGGCACTCTCACACACCGTCATGCCGTATTTGATGATGAGCTTCATAAGATCTTCTTCAATGGTGGCAAGAAAAGTTTCACTTGGGTGCTCCATTAAGGGGACCACTAGCTCCAAGATCTTCGCCACATTGCAGATAACCATGAAGTCATTGGCAGTCTGCAGTGAAAACAAATGAGACATTTTATCAGGAGAATCTGTTATACTGGCCTTAAATAACTGTTCACAGAGGTGGCACCACTTCAGGACAGACATGTTGCAGGTGCATTTTAAAAAACATAGTGCAAAAAATAATAATAACAATAAAACCCCTAAAGTCACTGTCTCAGAAAATCTGACTATTGGTGACAGTAACCACTAACAACCTGGCTGGTGAAGCAAATGTGTTGAACCAAATCACTGACTAAATCTGTTGCTGCAATCACTTCAGCATAAATAAACTCCAACACACACAACTACTTTAGCCCAAAAATCACTGTAGTGTGTGGTATAGGTTTAAATATATTATATAGCACAATTAATTGATGGTGCAGTGGAAAACAAATAACAGTACTTACGTTACACTTTGTGGTCAGATAAGGTTGCATGGTCATGGCATGTTTGACCATAAGTTGCGCTCTGATCTTGCTGAACAAATATAAGGTGGTGATGCATGCCACAAGCCGTGTTGAGTTTACTCCTTTGTTTTCTGCAGAAAAAAAAACACCAGGAAATAAAAACAACAGTCATTACTTCGTTCTGAAAACAGCCAAATAAAATAAACCAAGTTTCTGTATAACATCAACCACTTGGATTCTATAAGAAAAAACTTGTATACCTGCTAGAGACTCTTCATATTTAAGGATGTGCTCAACCAGATTGTCGACTAGTTGAACGCAGGCCTTTTTAGCTGGTTTATATGAAGCATCCTCTTCAGATTTAAGAAGCTGGAAGGAAAAGACACAATGGTTAGTTTTACAAGACTTTGAAAATCAATTACAACAAAATTACCAGCCACAAAAATTAAACTCACATTCTGCAGAAGCTGCTCAAACCAGTCATAACCAGTATCTCTACAAGCAGCAACCTAAAAGGATTGGAAATATAAAAAATATACAAGGTTCACTCTGAAACTAAAATGAGTAGAATATAGATAAAGTCTTGCATATACAACATTCTATGACTACATACAAACCAAAAGGCAGCTAAACTTACAACATCAGTGATGTTGAGAATCTTTCTGGTCATGGTTTCCTTGTCATGTGCTGGAGTTGGAGTGAACCACAGCTTCTGGAACGTCTCATTCACCAGTTTCTGCACAGAAGTATTGTTAAATATATTTTATGTTCTCAACAAATTATTGTTCTGTTAAAACAGAACGATTCAAAGAAAAGAAATATCTAAATGTTGAAAAAATACATTTAGAGTTTTTTTATTAAGAATAGAGGAAGCAAAAAAATAATAATAAAAAAAAAATGATAAAAAGATGCAAGTACCTTGATGCCTTCTTCATCGTTGACCCTGCGGATCATCTTCACACACATCTCAGTGATCTTACTGAAGGTTGGTTGCTCCAGACAGATGTCTCTGAGAATCTTGATTACTCTCTTTCTTACACTGATACCGGTGTCCTGTACATCAAAAATGATTTATCATATTATAAAAGCAAGTATATTTACTGTTCTGTAAAGCATTGCACTAAAAACAAGCTATTTCAAATTAAATAGATGCATAATGAGCAAAAGAACTGTTTCACCAACAGATGGCAGTATTAGACAGTAACAAAGAGTGAACTTTGCATGAACCCTTCTTCACATTTCCATGACAACCAGCCCAACAATGTCCATATGTTCACTCGCCAGATGCAAAGTTCAAGACACTAATTTTTTTAATTCCTTTTCAGTACAGATGATTTAAATAATCCAAACCAAAAAAAGAGAGGTTCTTCGCTAATCCTGTTGTTTCAAACCACTTCATTTTATTCATGTAGCAAGAAATAGTTGGTATTAATTAACCATTTTGCAAGTGTCAGCTAATACCTGCAGCACTTATTCATGTTATTACTTTGACATTTTGTGACAAATAAGTTATATTATGGGAGCTTTTAAGAGTAAAAAGAAGAACTCACAAAAAATACAAGGAAAACTCCAAAGAAATGTGCATATACCAGAAATAACATCCCACACATTAACCCATCTAAAAGGTGTACACTCAAATGATTGCAGGTCTCTGTTTGGCAAGTTTAAAATGACAGAGGTTGCAGACATGAACCATATTGTCAGTCTCATCTTCTCTTCAATCTAAAGTCTCACTCACCCCTGATGTTGCCAACATGAAAGAATGTACATACTTGGCCTGCAGGCAACAGTTGTTTAAGTATTTAGACACTATAAATTATGTTCCTATATGTACTAACAGGTTCAGCAACTCCCAAAATTTTCTGCTCTTCACAATCCTATGTAATTGAACAGACAACTTACCAATATCCTCTCTATGAGCATATCATAGTACTGCTCAGTGAGTTGGGGTCTGCTGAGCACAAACTTGCCCAGCAGCTCTACAGCTGCCTCTCTCACACTGGTGGAGTTATCCATCAAACGGCCATGAACGCCTCGCTGCATGTCAGACTACAAAAAAAGGAAAATAAAAGCACAAGTTTAGCAGTATAATAGGAATTTGTTCCAGTAATGATCAGATATAAATAAAGGTGTATGTTTACAATAAAAAACAAAAAATTAAAAATTCCACAAAATAGAACCATTGAGACATGTTCGTCACTAATATTCGTATGCTCACGTACCCTGGCCAGAATGCTGGGGTCTACAGCCACAACCTCTGACAAACACTTCATGGCTTTAGTCCTTACAGCGATGGCACTTTCCCCAAGAACTCGCAAAATCTATTGAACAAGAAAATAAAGCATGAATAAATAACATGTAACTTCCCATAGAAAAAAAGTGTTTTATAGATTACTCTGAGAAAATAAAAAAACATGTCACCATTATTGATGTTGATGTCATGTTTCAACTACTAGCATTTACTTTAACTGAACAGATGTTCAGATAACTCATCTTACCTGTGTTAAATAAATATCAAAGCTCTGGGCAAACGGCCTCATGGAGGCCAAATAACGCACGATTAGACAGGAGTCTTCATAGTCCACAGTGTCTGAGTTCATTCTGTAGAGAGGGAACAGATGAAAGGGTATAATTAAATCATTCTAACAGTGTATCATATGATGGAAAAAGATCAACAAGTCTATTACTGCACACATCAACAATTAGATTAGACAAAGACTTTACTGTGGAGCACAATGTGAAATCCTTACTTCAGTGTGGTGAAATGCGCTGGTGTCGTCTTAATGATGTTACGCAGGAACTTTTTGCGTTTCTCTGCGCGCTGCATAATTTCACCAGTTGTTTCCAACTCCTTTGCATGCTGGGGTCCGTCTGATGAGTCCTCATCCTTCGGATTCTGGTTCCTCATGGACTTCTCAGCCTCAGTTGTGGCATCACGGAACCACTGGGCAATGTAGAACTTTCTGGCAAACTATCACACAAACAACAAGTTTTAGATTAGGCTCATTTGGCAAAAAGTATTTTTCTTAAGATTGAGGTACTTATAAATTGTAATAATTCAAAATACAATGCATGGAAATACAAAGAATATATCATTAGCATAGTTTTCAGTACATTAAAAATCAGATGTTTGTTGAACAAAACAGCATGAACTAAGTAAAAGATTTGAGTGAGCATTCATTTAAAGAGAGGGATTTTTACATAGATTGCATTTAAAATAATGATATAAAAAAATCAGTGTGTTTTTCACTGTGCAAAAATGTTTTGATCTCAACACTTTAATAAGCCTGATGTTAACTCACCACCAGAGAAGGATCCGTCTCAGCATTTTCTTCCATATAGTCCAGTAAAGCTTTCTGCAGCTGCTGAGTCTCATCAGTCCCTGGAGACTAGACAGTCACAGAGACAAATTAGACTAAAATCCATCCAAAAAAAGACAGGATGTAAACAGCAATCAGTAAGAAATATCTTACCTACAGTAGATAACTCACTTTTCAATTTTATTTGGTATTAATCCAGACTCAAAGACACTGATACATATTATTTAGAGGTATTTCATGAACCGTTAAACCAGCATCATGTTTGCATTATGTGGTAACCCACATAATGGATAGTTACTGTTAGTATTATTTATTTACAGGGAAAATAGAAGGGTAGAGGTAGTGCGCCATCAACAATCTTCCCATTTGAGAATATGCACAGCAAATTTCTTCATAATAACTCTCTGAAGCAGAAGTCATGCTGAGTAAAGTAACTCGTCACTCTGTATTTCATGTTTACTGCACATTTCACATCAGAAGATCATCAGTAGTGAACAATCTCCAACCTCTGCTGCCTATTGACATTATACTTACCTTCTTTGTTAATAACCATCTGATGCAGGTGGAACAGGATTTTAAAGGCTCATGAAAAAGTTCATTAAAAAGCTGAAATTTTTTAAAGAGTGCAGCGGAAATCCAGTTTAGAACAGGGACAAACTCAGACTAGCTGCTTGCTTCAGCCTTTAGGACCAGCAGACCTGGGTTTATTTTACATTTACGATATATGAAAATGGCAATCTAATACAGGAAAGACACTAACTGCTTATAACCTTCCAATAAGACTTCACTGTAAAATTCCAGTTGAAAAACAAAGCGACAGTCATAGTTCACATTAAAGCCAGATGCTTGTAAAATCACTGACCACTTTTATGGCACATACCTCCACCTCTACAACAGCTATGAGGTTAACCTCTGATATTAGACATACAAGTCTTCAGCAGATTTTTCATTTTACTTAATTCACAAAGGGAAGCTACATAAATTTTCCAAGCACATCCACTACTAACCACTACCTCCCAAACACATCCATTTATAGGAAATATAATACATTTAGGTAGAGAAGACATACGTTCCTTATTATTTTAAAATGTGCAGAAATAATTTAACCTGTGAAATGTTTTAGGTTTCAAGATGGGTAACAGTTTAATTGACATGAGAGTTCTTGACTTAACATTATGTTTTACAAACCAGAACCTCCCCCTGAAAGATCACTTTTGACCAAGTCAAATAAGAACCAAATGACGCAGATTGTCAACTCAAGCACACAGGTGCAAGACTGTGAATCAAAATAACCAGCCATTGGTAATTACTAATTCAATAAGATTAATCATCAGACAGTTTCAGTTTCATGGTTGAACACTGGATGCAATGACAAAGTTTTCTACCTCTTGTAGGATGCGATCGATAGATCTCTGGTCCATCCTGCTAGTGACGGCGTCCTTCCTGAGTCTGGCAGCCACTGTGCCTAGGTAGTCCAGAGATGCTACTCTCAGAGCCATTTCTGTCTGCTTATTACTGAACTGGTGTACCTGATGGGGATAAAACAGAGAAGTAGAAAAAAATACCTTAACAACAAAGCAATGCAAATTGCAATGATTACTTATTTACATGTGTATGGAAAATTGTTATTTCATTGCCACATGCAGGACAAAGCTAATTATCTGAACAAAGCATGAGGGAGAATTTATTTTCAAAGGTACTAAGTGGTTTCAACCAATCTCACACTTGTACTCATGCACAGATTTAAACATCTTCAGTTTCAAATAGTTCTCCACACTAACCAATAGTCTTCCAAGAAGACTGAGCAACAGCTCTGCTGCAGGCCACTCTGGTTTGTTTACAGTTGATAGCAGGTCCTGGACAAAGTTTTCAAATAACGGTCGGTAGTCTTCTTCGCCCTGCTTGCTGCCACATCTGATGTAAAAAAAATAACAAAGACAAAGGATAAGAATAATTACCGGTATTTATAAAAAGAACAGAGCAGAAAAAGTTGATTCATAAAACAAAAGCCATTGAAAAATTAAATGTACTTCAGAAGGCTTGGTTAATTGCTTAATAAATGGTTAATGTAGTACCAGAAGGCTTAAAGATTCATCTAGTCACCATAATAATAAAAAATAATAATAATTGAACTTAAATATTTGTTGCAAAAGTACAACATAAATGGTGGAAACAATCATTTTACTTTTTGAGGAAGACTGAAAGGAAGTTTTGCGCTGTCCGCATAGCCGTCTCATACGAGTTGGTTATCAGGACATCCTGATCCACCTTAAAACAAAATAGATTAATCAGAAAATAGGTTTCCCACACCGATGGGAAGAAGGTTTTTGATCCGTTTGCTCTCCCACCTTGTCGTACTCTTCAAAAACATCCTTGTCGCTAGGGAGATGGACCACACACTGGATCAGCTGCAGCACCAGAGCAGTCACCATCTGGATGTACATCGGTTCTCCATCCTGGTCTGAGCTGTTCAGCCTAGCAAATAAGAGACAGCACACATTGAGTTGGCCATCACCACGGACAACGAGCAATTCCAGATCTCAAGAAAAATTATACATTTTATTTTTGTTCCCCTTTGGTGCCTACAACAGTTTATTTTCACATGTCAATAAGAACAGACGTTTAATCAAGCTACCTGAAATTCCTCAGGGAGCGCTTGCTGGTGGGTAACCTGGCCAAAGAAGTAAAGATCTCTTCCAAAATAAGCTGCCGATGCTTCTCATAACGTGAGAAAACCTGCAACACAAAGAAATTATTTACAAATCTCCGGTTTTGCAGAACAGTAGAAACAAAAATCAGACATGGTGGAAAAATAAATCAGATGTCAAATCTAACAATGAGTTACTTCTATGTATTATTTCAGATGACTCAAACCAATTCATTTTTTTTCCTTTAAAGACTCACCGCTGTCACAAGTTTAATGGCACACAACTGCAGCTCACTAACATTCTCCACAAAAAAGGGAGTTATTCCCATAGAGGAAACCTGCAAGACAAGTAAAAAAACAACAATAAAATATATATTTTGTAATTTAATGCAATTGACACCAAACTGAACAGTAGATTCCAACATTATAGTTTTTTTCTTTACATATACACACACACACACACACAAATATACATATTTATATATTTTTTTTACCTGTAGGATGGTTGTGTCCGTAAGAAGCTGGATTTCTAGAAGCTCTGAAATGTTGCTGACGATGTCACAAACTTTGTTGTACAACATCACAATTACACGCTGTTTGTGTGTTGAGCATTTGGCACGCTTTGCCTTGGAGCTCAACATCCCACCTGGATGGGAAAAGGAAAATGTTTATTATTGACAAAGAAGTCAAGTAAAAAGATTATTTTTCTATAATATTTTCTTGTGTGAACATAGGAAGACAGCTAGTACCACCATAAAAAAATATTTGAATAACATATAAGAAGAATCCATAAATTGTCTGAATGACCATAGCATTCAGAGAATCATTGGTATAATTTCTGAGGTGAGTTTCCACAACTAGAACACTTTCAGCAACAAGGGACACTTTTGGGGGTGGTTTTTCTCCCACGTTTGCTTCCATGACAGGAAGCAGAGCCAAATCAGACAACTAACCTCATCTGAAAACAGCTGTTGAGTTGCACCTTTACAGAAGCTTTGGAGTAACTTAACATAAATAATGTGTAATTGCTGTGGCAGCTTTCCTGTCAAAAAATTTGATTAATCTTTGAAGCCAGTAAAGATAATAATTCATCATTTCTTTGTTTAGATTTTGAAAAACCCAAATCATTTAGATAAGCTTCAAATAGACCACTCCATTATCAGACCTCTGCCTTAGAATCTGATGGTGTTCTGTGAGAATATTCACCTCCATGTGGGTCCACTCTGTAGACAGGATCGTACTGTGGATAAAGTGTGTTCTGAAGGTGAAACTTGGTGTATTGTAGCACACGCTCAATAACATCCTCTATGTACACAGCCTTTGGCATGTGCGTTGAGGTCATGATGTTAAGTGCTGTCAAACAGGCGTCGGCGGACTTCGTGACTCTCTCCATTATCAAGTCTCTCCAGAGTCTTTCTTCACTTTCAGCATCGTGGTCCTGAGGGGAGAATTTTTTATTTTTTTTTGCAGAAAGCCTAATTATTCACTATGAGGACAATCAAATTTTGCAGTTGTTCTAATATTTTCTGTAGAGTCACTGCTAACTTAGTCATAAAGCAGACAATTCGAGGGAAAGCACTCACATGGTTTAACAAGGTAGAGAGCTTGGCTCCATCCTGGATATTCTTTTCAAGGATGTTCAGAAGCTTCACCAATTTATCTGATGGGATCTACAGAAACACATAGGCCACTTAGACCAACGTCTGAAAAATCACACATAAATATGGGTCTACATACAGAATATTACACAAATTACTCTACCTTGCTGGTGATGCTCATGGCCTTAATTTTGGCAGACTCACTGCCAAGCTCATTCAGCTGGTGTTTACCAAGCAACAGTTCCTGAGGTATCTCATCATCATCTGCTGCTTAGGAAAAGCAAACAGGAAAAGAGGTTTGATCAAATTCAATATGGAACTTAAGTGTTTTTGAAAACACAATGTAAACCGATGCTGATAATTACCCATGGTAGTGAAATCCACATCCTCCAGATTTTCTAGTATGTTGTCAATGCTTGCCAAGAATCTCTTGAATGTGGATGAGTCCATTAGTTCTTCTTGGGTTAACTTAGGTTCGTATGCTTTTCGTTTCTTCTGCTTCTCTTTCATCTTCATTTTTCTGGCAACTGAACATGGAAAAACATTTTTTTCTGAGAAAATATTCCGTGTGGACCAGATATAAACACTTTAATATGTTAGCATTAACTTCATTTTCTATTTGCTTTCATAAAAAAGAAAAAAACAACACTTTCCTGTGTAAGAAAAAATTAGTCCAATGTAATCTATCAAAGCAGTTAGTATTAACTTTAAAAACCTTACAAAATATGCAACACAGATCTTTAAAAAGAAAAAGAAAAATCTTTCAATGAATTTTTCATACTTTCACTCATGCTAGGTGGAGGCGAATCTTCCTCGGAGGAGTCGCGGTAGCGGCTGCCTGAGCCTCGCCGACCTTCTCGGTTCCCACTCTTTCGGTGATCCCCAGAACCCCGTCGTTCCCTTTCTTCAAACTCCCAGGCTCTGTCTTTGTCTCTTTTGTGACGCTTCCTTGCTGCTGTAAAGAACAAACATGAAATCATTACCACAATTTTCCGAATATTAACGTGTTCTAAGAATGGCTAAGAGACTATTTGCAGCCATCAGAAGGATTTTCTAGAATAAAACGCCATAGGAAGGCTAATTAACAAGTAACATCAGCGTTTAACACTGATAATCTCTAATGATCTACTGAATAAAACATCTTAATATTCCTTAAAAGAAATCTCTCAAGAAAGAACATTTTACTCACACTCTCCATTTGCGTCATAGTCTTCATCTGAGCTGACTTCAGCATATTTGGGCCTCTCATTTACTGTACTTCGTTTCCTCTTGTTCATCTTTACCCTTTCATACATTGGCATGGTTGACTCAATTTCTTCCAGTAACTCTGGGGGAAGCTCCCTTAAAACTTCTGGATCCATACCACCTAAATATGTGACAGTATTACCTTAAGTTAATAAATAACTTGAATGAGGAGTAGAAGAAAAGGCAGCTAAAAAAATTAAAACATATTTAAAATAGTACAAAATGTGTCTGGAGTTTCTTACTTTTCCCAGACTTTCCTGAGAACCGGTTCTTCCCAGACTTGCTGTGCCGAATGATTCTCTGAATCTGGTCGACTGAGAGCTTTTTTAACACCACAACAGGCTTGGGTCGCGTCTCCAAGTCCTTCACCAAACCTATCCTCTCTAGTTTCACCTTAGGCTCTCTCCACATTCGACTTTCAGTTGATTCGCTGTTCTCCCGATCACGATTAATCTACAGGAAAGGAAAAGGAAAGGAAAAAAATTATGTCAAGTTTGAGAAACTTCGAGCATGTTTACATAATTTGAAGACAGCTGAATCTGACAAAATAAAAATAAAACAATGCCAATGTTTGTGATTTTGATGTTAAGTCCCAGAAACCCAGGATCAAATACATAAGGAGATATTCCACTTTCTCTTGATTTAGGTTAAAGGTCAACACTGTGGGATAATGGTAGAAAATGATCCAACAACAAAAAAAAATCACTGCCACAAAACCCAAACAAAATAAGATATAGAAATTTGTCTTTTTCAATCTTTGATATCTTGTCCACTGAATTTAAAGCGCTGACTAAAAAAGATGTGAAAATGAAAATGACTGAAGTTGACCAACTCCAGTACACAAAAAAATTTTGTTCAGTCAAACATGCTTTGAATGTAGAAGATTCTGACTTTTTCAGAGATTATAGCAAGAAAAATGCTGTAAAATATGCAACCGATATTTAAGGCTTAAAAATATCGGTTTATTGTTGAGCAGGAGCTCAACAATAAATCAAACCATAATCATTAACCCAATATCAATGTCTGCAATAAAGCATTCACCAAGGAGTGGTTGGTTATTATATTTGTAGTGTCATGCATTCACACACTGCATGGCAATGATGTGATTGGTCTGTCACAATGTTTGCAGCAGCCCTTCATATAAACTATATGCATGATTTTAGTAACTCTGAAGCCAAAACTAACGGTATACTGTAGGAAATTTACAATGATGAAAAACAAAGAAAAGATGACCTGCTGATTAGCTGGACGAAAGCAGGCAAATACATTTTCCCCTCATTCATAAGACTAAAGCAGACAGTCATAGTTTGAATCAAAAGGAGGAGGTTCTGGCTCTGATTGGTTGTCTCTTACTAAGCAGTGGGTTTCTGCAGATGGCAGTAGGACCATAGGGGAGAACAAGGAAGAGGAGCTCAACTTTTTCACAGATTTGTCTCATCCTATACTGTCATGACATACGCTACATTCACGCTGCAGCCTGAAGTGACCTAAATCGAAAATGATCATTCAGGCTTTCAGTGTGAACATAAACATAGTGACTGATATCAATGTCCCATATTAATATTGCTGTTAGATAGCCAATATTTACCAGTATTATATACATTTCAGCACACTGCAACAAAAATGATCACACCACTGCTTTTTTGCTTCAGTTACACTCCCCACAATCTTGGACTGAATCTCTTTCACTGTTACATGGCAAAACAAATGTCACATAACTAACCTCCTTCTTATCCGGAAACAAATGGACAGAAGATAGAAATACATATCTATTTTTAATAATCTACCCCATTTTATTTATAGGACCACCACTTATGTCTTAAAAAATTACTAATATTGGTCAATACCGATGTTAGTGTCAATATATCGTGCATTCCTACTATATCCATTCATCAATCTATATCAATAGGTAAGAGTTGACCAAGAGATTTTGCTTTACAAGCCAGATTTCAGCAAACAGTTAGCCACAGTGGAAGATGTCCTGGATGTATTTGCGTTTTTATGTCCACCAACTACTTTTATCTGTATACAAACTTAAAAAAATATCTGAGTTTAACAGATGGTTAGGTCTGAGTTAATGTGTTAACAAAATTTAAAAACAAAAACCAGAACTTATAAAAAAAAAAAAAAAAAATAAAAAATAAAAAAAAAAAAACAAAAAAAAAAAAACAAAAAATATAAAAAAAAAAAAAAAAAAAAAAAAAAAAAAAAAAAACGAAGAAAAAAAAAATTAAAATGGAAAAACAAAACTCAAGAGTGAGCAGGGGAATGATTTGGTTTTGTGAGATTGCAGGCAGTGACAGCTGAATGATTGGTAGGCGGATATATATTTGGTTTGGTCAGCCCAGATCACCTTGGGGATCTGGAAGTTCTTCAGTGCTCCGGTATGCCCTCCAAGGAGCTGAGCAGGGAAAGAATCTGGGATTTTAGCACCAGTGGAAGAAGAGGCCGCTTTGGATCCGTCTTGTTTAACGCTGCTCCGACCGGGCTCTCCGGTGCCCTGGAAGCCAGATCGATCTCGATCGCTCCTGGAGCGGGAATCAGGGGACCGCCTGTCTCTACTGCTGGTCTCGCTCCGATGCCTCCTATCCCTGTCGGACTCGCGGTCCCGGTCTCGGCCGTGCTCCGCTCGGTTCGAGGGCTTTGGTAACTCTCCGCGTCTATCTGACGACTTCTCATGGTGTCGGTGCTTGGATGACTCCCGACCTTCTCTCCTGCTGTCGTGTTTATCAACCCTGTTTTTGATGACCTCCGGTCGCCCGTCGGGTTTCAACCGCAAAGCTGTGTCAGAACCTTCCACTGCTGCCGGCCCGCTTGCTGGTTCTTCAGGCCAGCGTTGGGCTTCAAGGGCAGGAATAGGGGCAGCCAGACAGGGATCGAGCTGGCCGTCAGCTCTCCCTGCCTGCTGGAGGTCGATGCTCACCATGAGGGGAGGGCGACTGGCACCATTTCCAGCTGCAGTGGCCTCTTGTGGGGTCAGTTTGCCTGCATTGGCCCCTCCTGTGGATCCACTCCCTGGGGCACCAGTGGGGGCCCCTGGTCCTCCTGCTCCAGGCTCAAGAGGAAAAGAGTCCTGTTTTCTCTTCTTAAGTGGCTTGTCTATACAAAGATAAACGTAAAAAAATTCAATACCAATTTTATTCAATATATTTTTCATTAACAATATTGTGATACAAAAATGAAGACATCTTAAAAACACACCTTTGTCTTGAACTTCTTTTGAACACTTTTCACTGGCTGCCTCCCGTTCAATCCTTTCAATTTCAGCCAGAGCATCAAGCTCCGCCTCGTCATAAGGTGAACTGGGGGGCTGAAGACAACCTGCTCCACCAGTCTGTTGCAGGATCTGCTGCTGCTGCAGTCTGGCTGCCAAATTAGGCTGAAGAACTGGAACTTGCTGAAAACCCAGCTCTGCCTCAATATTGTCAGAGTTCTGATCCATGCCTGGTCCAGCATCGCCTGACAAATAAGTAAAACATACTGAATTCAAACAAGCAAAAACATAAAACAACAACTATATTCAAGTACAGATTATTAATAGACTAATACCTGATGGATCGGATTCACTTGACTTAACCCTGGATAGCTTGAGGGTGAGTTTGGTCGAGTCCTTGTTAGGAGAGCTAACAATGTCATACATGTCTTTCTCCTCTTTCACTGTTGGAGTTTTCTTCCTCTGCTGAAGATGCTGCTTCTGGTCATGTCCGCCTTCCCTGGGCGATGACGCGTAAGGAGGCGGCGACTGGAGAATCAGCGGTGGGCGAGCTACAAACAAGCAGCAACACAGAGAAGCTCATTTTTAAAGAATGAAATCCCCCTTCCATTCAATAAAACAACCTCCACCAATGCTACTGAGGCTTAAGCCTATACACATTCATTAAATACTAATTGTGGAGTTTGACGCCGATTAATAAAGTAGTCAAAGTTCTAGGATTGTATTGCCTCTTTACTCTCCAAGAGCCCTTACGTTTGGGTGTTCCCTCACTTGACGTTGGAGAGCAGCCTGACTGAGGAGACCTCAGCTGGAAAGAAGGATTCCTCATGGCTGAATCACCTTCCTGCAAAACAACATTGAGTGGTCCATTTACATCAGACATTGGCTTAAAAGTTTTCAAAACATGTGCAAATAATGTGAATATAAAGTGCAAATCTAAACAATTCAAACAAGTAAATTAAATCCACAATTTAGGAGGCATACCTCATTTCCCAGCCGCTGCACAATATTCATGTAGTCGTCTGTACCGTGCCTGTCTGAATGGTGATTGGGAGCATTGGATAGCTGCCCTGATACTTTGCCTTCTTGGATATTCCGTATCCCACCTGGCACCATTGGGCTTGCCACTGAAGCTGAATATATAAAGAACAAAAATTAGCACATTTCTATTTCCTGCATAATCTGTCACAGGATTAAATTTAGGATTATGACAAAATTATACATCTGGCGAATTTACTTGAGCATCAATACTTATTGTAAACATGTTTGATTTTAATGTAAGAACAGATTTAATGAAACCTAGCAAAATGTCAAGTCATTATAGTTGAAATAATGACTTGATAGGTGTATTGCACAATGAGTCTATCTTATTGTAAAACTTTCTTTGGTTTGAGTTGACAACCAGTCTTGGTTTCTGATTTGTACCATTATTCTCACTGAATTACAAACAACTCAGTAAAACTGTTTAAAGATTTACAACCTTAAAGTTAGAAATAATTGTTCATCGGTCTTAAAATAGTTAGTTCTCAAAAAACATTTTAAATAATAAAAACCTACAACTAAAAAGGTGGAAAAGGTACTAAAATTATTTGACATAAATCACAAGAACAATCTAAAAGCTGCCTCAGGTTATGTAAATAATAGTCTTAAATGTGCATCATTAATGAGAAAATGTCCAAATTATTACTAACATTTTTCATATGCATTTAATAAAACAGGAGAGTTTCTTTAAAAATATTCTTAGTTTGAAAATGCATTTTAAGTTTAGAATCTCTAACCAATGATGTTTATTTGACGTAACTGACAAGATACTGAGATACAAATTTTAAGTTTAAAAAGTGAAGTATTTAAAATTGAAATTTGGTTTTCCAGATGTTTCAGATGGCCTAACATAAAAATAAAAATATTTTAACAGTGACTGACATATGCAGTTTGAAGTTTAAACAATTGTTCTTTTAATGATAAAATGCAAACAAGTATTTTTCACAAATCAAATTTCCACATTCCACTGCCCACATGTGCGCACAAGAACATGCAACATGCTTACACATTTGTTGGTGTTGGTTGTAGCTGGGCGGTTGTTGATGGGGGTACTGCTGTATGTAACCCGGTGCAGGGCTCTGAGGAGTGTAGGGACTGGGCACGGGACTGTTCTGCTGACCTATGTACCGACTACTGGAACCCGACTGCGGTCCCACAAACCGGCTGAATACAAGGAAGAGCAGCAGATGGAAAATTAGAACATAAAAAAAACAAAGAAGAATAGTCAAATTAATGAAACTATTTTATGTGACATGCTATTTTGTATAGAGATTAAACAACAGTCCTTGTAAAGCTATCTTTCAAGATTGAGCAGATAATGACCAGGTTCATTTTACAATTAAACCCACCTTGATGGATTGGGAGAAATTGCAGCCGGTTGGAAGTTTGCAGACTGTGCAGGACTGTGCATGGAGTTTTGGGTGATCTTAAAAGGTGGTACCATTGGTTGCTGCATAACATCTGTTTTAAAAAAATATATACAATATTGTTGTTAAAACCATGAATAATAAAAATAACATCATATTACAATTTCATTTTTTTTTTTTTCCATACTTTTCTCCCTGAAGATGCCAGGGTTCCTGGCCAGCATGGTCTGCAGCAACAGTGGTGCATCTCCCTCTGGCTCATCGCTACCCAGGTTATCCTTCAGTTCTCTGAAATGTTGCATTAATATCAGACAAAGTTCAAGTAAAACTGCCGTGTGGGAAAATTAATAGTAACATGCAAAAAATTTTAATTGACTGCTCACAGATTTGAAAACAAAGTAAGGGATTTTTTGTCCCATTGTTGAGATCTGTTGTGTTGCTGAGTCACAGAATACATATTAGCATGACAAAGCGACATTAACAAAGTGAAATATTTTCAATAAATCTTACTAAAATCTAGAAATGCCACATTAACTATAATATTCCACTAATGCTTTTAGTCAGCTTTTTTTATTCGTCTTTTTTTGCCTTCTTCCAACTTTAAAACCAAACAGGAACAATTTTTCTCAACACAAATGTTAATTGTGGAATTTCTTCACCTATTTGTTCAACACAAAAGAGCAGCACAAGGTAAGAACAACGGAAAACACAGAGGAACCTTATGACTGATGAAGATGCTCTTTAAAAGTAAACAAGCTCTCTGTATGCTGAATTTTCCTTTTATTAACAGTTTTCAGGAATATTTACAAAGGAATCAGACTGATCAACGATGTGTTCATGTGCTGATATTTATAAAATTGACAGTTACAACTGCAACCATCAATTACTGCTATTCTATCCTTAAACCTGTTTTTACATGTGTTACATACAGTAGGTAAAAAAGACATTGACAAAATTTTACTTCAGCCTGTTTTAAACACATTTAACTATACTGATAATATCAATATCACAATAAATAACATTTAAACCAGACAAATTCATAAATAATCTCTAGTTAACAAATACAAATGATACAGAAATCTCACTCTCCATTATAGCATTTAAATAAAAAGGTTTAAAACAAACTCATTTGGCGCTGCACTCATCAATGGCATAAGGCCTATTTTTGCTTGTTTCCAGTTCAGTCTCATCACATTTGACCTTCATTACATGCTGTACAGTCAAGGTTTTTATTCTTAAACGTATAATAATAAGAGCTTATTTGTATATATTTTTGTTAATCTGGACTAGGGGCTTTATACCTTCGATCTATTTCAGACTTTAATGAGTCTTCAGTCTTGGTTTGCATTTTTTCATATCATCAGGTAGATATGACTGTTCACAAAAAGAAAATTTCATTTTGAAATTTTGAAAGAGAATTTGCCATTTCAATTAAATAATAATACATATATTGTTGTTAGTATCTAATTTTAGATTTCTGCAAATATAGAAGCCAATACCATATCTCTCTATTAATGTCTTTCTATGGACCTTTCGACAAAAGGAAACAAACATCTAAAAATGTATGTACCTTTCTAGTCCTGTCCAAAGCTCTAGTTGTTCCCTTTTAATGTTAATGGAAAATATTTAACATAATAAAATTAGAAAGTTAAATCTGGACAAGCTGACGCCCAGATTATACACTGGAATGTATAAATTATTGTATAAAAATGTAACACATTTAACAGCTAAACAGAAAAATAATTTTAACCACAGAGATACTGAAGGTTCTTATACAATATTTGCATCCTGCAAATTATGCAGCAGTGAAGTCATTTAAATCCGTTTGTATCATCTCTGTTAAGTGTCACAACTCCACTGAAAATAAAATTGTTTCTTACATATATTAATTAGCAGCATAACAAAACGAAGCAAACATCTTTACAAACCAGAAGCAGAATCTAGTCTCATCCTGTCATGGCGTCTCAACTTTCAAGCTATTTTATTTAAATGTGAACCTCTCCGAGAAACAGGCTTCTTCCAGTTTTCATATCACTCATTTCATCATGTAACAATATTAGAGGTCAAATCATTTTATACACTCACATGTGCTCTGTGGAGACCTGGTTAAGGCCATGGGCTAGTTGGGAGGCCAGATTCTCATCCCGACACCCAAGTAGACGGTTAACTTCCTCCGCTATCCTCGAATTGAACAAGAGGCTCTTAGTGGTGGTGGCAGGTAGAGGGGAAGGAAGCGGCAGCTGGTTCAACACTGGGAAGAGAGACAAAATTATTTCAAAGACAATACGAAGAGAGAAAATGAATAAAGAGCCCTACAGGACATGAAGTTTTATGGAAACAAAGTAGAGAGAAAAAGGGGTTAAAAAAAAGACAGAATAAAGCCAAAACCGAAAGTTTTGTAGACAGAAAACTTCTTCCTCACAAGGACGCACAAACTTTGACAGGAGTTTGGTATACAGTGTGGGGTACTTACAGTCTGTGAGGCTAGCGATCCCAGCAAGAGTGGTGATGGGAACATGGGGCATATCCCCATTCATGCTGAAGGTGAGGGCGGGGGAGTGTGTTGATACACAGGTATATCAGGGGGTCGACGGACAACACCCGTCCTCACATCTCCTGGCACCTTGAAGAGGACATGGTTAGAGTGAAAAAGAGACAAAAACAGAAATCAGCAAGGAGCAGGAGAGGACACATTTATTAGCAAAATAGAAATAGATTTCCAAAGCAGTTGTGGCTGCTTAAAACAATTGTAAAGTAATACCTGTCTGACCATTGACTGATAAAACATCTTTATGAATAGCGACGGTAGTAAATACTCTCATCTTCTGATTGATGAACATGCAAACTGTAGAGGCCTGTTACTTTTATTAAAAAAATAAAATAAAATAAAACAACTACAGAGAACTAAATTTAGATTTTAAGTTTACAAAATAATCTATAACATAATCTTTGACCTTAAAAACAACATGTCTCTGTATTGGTAAATACTTGCTTTTATTGTTGTTTATTTCCATTCTATAATTGTGATTTTGTTGGAATTTCCTGAGAAAATCGAAGTTCTTCTTCAAATCACTCATGTTTTTGTTTGTGTGACTAAAATGGGATTTTAGACTAATTAGCGCAAAATTAGGTGAACAAACACAATGTCCACACATTTTTATTGTTACCATAGAAAACCCACTCCATGTATGAAAAACAGATGCAAACAAAACAGATGCAAGTAAAACAGCACATTCTTACTTTTAAGGATGCAGTTTCTTAGTGGGTACAGAAGTACATAAGCGTTTTCACATATTATAATGTAATCTTCTTAAGGTTCACTGTGTTTTGGTAAGAAGATAAGTTATATGCAAAACATTGATATGAACCACATATAGCTCAGCAGATTTTTACACATTTGCATGTCTAATACAGAAATTAATTAACAGCTCTGAAAAAACGAGATCCTCTTGTTACATCTGTAAATTATTTTGCCTCAGATTCTCCCTACTCTTTTGGTAGAGCTGCATGGCATAAGAAAAACATAGGATTTGCAATAATTCTTGATCAGTGTCTCAATGATGACATGTCTTGTGACAAACAAAAGACTGATGCTTAACAATTTTAATATCTAATTCAAGTTCTGTTGCAGATACAGAACCCAGATAGTCATATTTTTGCAGCTACTAAAAAAAATAATATATTTCCACCTTAATTAACAGCATGGTTTTATTCAATATGTTAAATCTGGCTACATATGCTGTTATGAGAGAAAATTAAGTACTTTTGGTAATGTAAAAAAGTTTCTCATTAGTGCAATGCCTTCCTAAAACATTGCCTGCAGCATTAGACAAGAAGAATCATAAAATGCATTGTTGGTATGCATTGCATAAATGCATGGTAGTTACGCAGAAAATACTTATTGCATTGAGCTGTTCCTTGCAATACTAAAATTGTATACAGTTGTAGTGCCATAAGAAAACATCTGCGATATACTGTCCAAACCTAGCTTCAGGTAATTTACGTAAGAGGTAAGATAACGGCAGAGGAAAAGCAATCACAAATTTGTGAATATTTAATGCATGCTTCAAAGGCTCTTGAGCTATTTACCATATTATGTATGATGCAAACATTTGCCTAATAAATGACTAAATAAATTACAAGCTAGTATGTGCATTCATACTTCAGGCAGTCTCAATAATGACATGGCTGACACATCTGATACAACAAGACAATAATACCTTTTTAAAGAATCTCGTGCAGTCTCCGGTAGACTCACTGACATCTCAGATAAAATCTCCTGCACCTTCAGACTCCTAAACGGAAAGCATTTGTGTCAGACCTTCATCCGTCAAATTGCACTTCATTCTTCACTGGGACAATAACATGCAAAACAACAACATAGCCTGCACCACTTCACATGCACTTATTCTTTGCAATGACACCGTTCTAGTACAACCTTTGAGCCTGGAATGCAAAAACGTGCAGCGCCGTTAACCTCAATGTGGCACCCTATGTCAATAACTTCTGAGGAAAGTTTTACGTATAACTGAAGCCATATAAACCCATCACCGCCCCCAGACGGAGACGAGCGTACCACTGAGATCACACACTTCAGTTTACTCCGAGCAGAGTCTTGCTGTGCATAAGCTAACTGTGACGGAGGGTCAACAGACGGATAATGCGAACTGTACATTAGTAGGTGTAAACGTTAGCGTGCTCAGTCTGTGTGGTTTTCCCCTGCACGCAGGGGCTTGGCTCTAGGCTGACAGCTGTGAGACTGACAGGCAGGAGGCAGCACAAAGGAACAGATGCACTGTGATGGTGGCGGCAGCAGTGGGGGGGGGGCTGCATCCTCCAGAAGCAAACAGTTACAATTCGCCTCTTGCAAACTAAGTAGCTGAAAACCATGCTCTGCAGTTTTCGTTCACAACAAAAACAAACTCCAACGGAAAAGTAGTCACAGCTTAGACAAAGTAGGCTGCACTCGGTCAAAACCTCCCCAATCAGACTCGTATCCAAAGCCACCACCAGCATAGTAAAAGGGTTCAAAAGAAAACTACATCACAAAATGTTAAATAATCTATGCTAACTTCACCCTCGCGTTAGCATCTATTTTAATATTTAGATCTATACTAAATAGTATAGATATAAAGCTCCATATAGTCCTATAAAAACGACCGTCGTTAAACTGCCGAGAAGTTCTTGACTGTTTGGATCTTATACGCAAAGCCTGAAGCTACAGCAAAGCGAAAAAAACACTATCTACGGCAGCAGCAATATCTGCTAAAAACAATTGTCGTATTTTATTACCTAGCTAGTTAGGCTAACTAGCTCTAACTGTTTTTAGTTGGATTCCAGTGCTGTTACTTATTTAAATAGAAGGAGAACCTGATTCTTAATTTTACAAATATAAGGAAGCGCTGGTCGCGGGTTGTTGAATGTTGGCCTATTTTCACTGAGCTCGGAGGAAAAAAGTGATGGGTTTGAAAGTGCATGTACAGGCAACTGTGGGGATTGCAATTCCGTGGCAACGGCCCAATCCTCGGGCTCGACAAATGACATCCAGTGAGGGCCGTGCGCCTCGGCAGAGCAAAAACACACCTAGCCAAGCTAGCTAGCTAGTTAGTAGCTTCCGTTACCTCCCGGTCAACGATTAACGAAGCCGTAGGTGGTCTTGCAATAGAACAATTACTAACATCATTTTAAATAAATAATTGCAGTCCCTAAGTGTTTTAAATAAGCACAAACTGCGCGCTAGCATTTACCTTCGGATGTTGCGTTCAAAGGGAGGGCAATGTTTTAGCTGGGTTTGTGTCCGTATCTCTAGCTCCCCCTTTCTTCTCTCTCGCGGCTCCTCCAGAAGGAACTCGACTGGCTCGCCAGCTAGCCGACGAGCTAGCCTGCTAGCTATCAACAATAATCCGGGTCGGACCGATTCGTTCTTCTTCCGTCAGTCGAGGGTGAATGTTTCAACGTACAATCATGGGGAAACATTCGTTCTTCGGCGTTTCAGTCGGTCTGTGCCGACGTAAACAAAGTTGGTAGCCAATTTCGACCGTAAATGAGAAAAATGACGATTTTTGCGATCATCCAGAGGCTCTCCTCTCGTAGAACAAAATGCCGACCGGAAGTTCTGTCGTCTGACTGACCAAAGATCTCAGGAGTGACTCCCTCCATCGGCGCCAAACAAAATGCCATGTAGCTTTACACACATCATCCGCTAGGAGGCCCTGTAGGACAAGTTTGTCTTCCCTGACTCAATGTATCTATTGACACTAATAAAATAAAGCACCTGTTTGAATTTAACAAACGAAATTAATCAAACAGTTTATATTAGTTTAATTTGGTTGGGTTTTTATTATTATTTCAAATTTTTTGAAATACACTTGTGCAACAAAATTAGATACATTCTAACACAGAGACAGACAGGACAAACAACCATGCACACACACTCATACCTAAGGAGAATTGAAAGAGACCAATTAACCTAGCAGTCATGTTTTTGGACTGTGGGAGGAACCCAAAGAGAACCCACGTATGCACAGGGAGAACATGGAAACTCCATGCAGAGAGACCCAGGGGCTGGGAATCTAACCCAGGACCTTCTTGCTGGAAGGCAACAGTGCTACCAACTTCACCACTGTGCAGCCCCCATTTGAGATAATTTCCCCAAATTAAGAGTTTTTTACACTCAAATCAAATAGGCATTTTATAATGATTAAGTTATATTAATCATTGTATATTTTATTAAACAAATGTACAAAAAAATCTGCAAAATCAAAACAACTGGATAATAATATTCAATTTAATTTCTAAATAAAAGCATCAATTTTGAAGAATCTTTTGTAATGTTTTAGTTACAATGCTACAATGTAGTTACAATGTTTTGTAATGTCTAGGTCATATATTTATAACCTAGAACGAAAGATTCATTAACAGTTTCACAAGTGCAAGTCATTTGTGCACACAATTTGTGTAGATACATAGTATCCCCTTTATCACAGCAGACGTCATTGGTCTGATTTATCAGACCAATGATTTATGCTGCTAGAGGTAGTTGAAGGGTGTGGGGGATATTTTCTTGGAACTCTTTGGGTCTGTTAGCAGCACCTGAGCAGAATTTAAGTACAACAGCCTAATTGAGGGTTGTTGCTGGCCACATTACTCTCTTTATGATCTTTGTTTATATATCTTCTGATGCTGGTTTCTTACACATTATAGTGAGTTCACTATGACCTCCACAGTCACCAGATCTCAACCCAAAAGAGTGACTTTGGGTTGCAGGGAAACAGGAGGCCTATAAATTATCTGAAAGAATTTACAAAAAGTGAGGTAACAGTCAAAAGATTTTAGGTTATGCAAAAGAGTGTCTTTACCCAAACACATCAATGGATTTTTGAAGAAGTGCAGATGCAAAGCACTTGAAAAGATACCCATGTGTTCAAATTTGAAAATACACATAATACAAAACTAAACAGTTGTGGGTGCTAAGTTAGAACATATTGCATAATTATCTATAAATATCTATTTTCACTATATAATAGAAATACCAAGAATTTATTTTGGGTGTATAAAATCATTGTAAGCTACAATCTGAGTTCAAAAACAAGATTCTGATTGCGGCAAACTAAAAACTAAAGTTGTTTTGAATCTGTAATAGGGGTAGAGCATTGAATGAAATATCTAAGTATACAATTAGGGCTTACAAGTAGTTTCTCAAATGCATTTTGGGAAATTTCTTTGTTCCCTGAAAACTTATAGTAGATTGATAATAATCTACTTCCTTGATTAGGCAAAATCTTATTTAAGTAGATTAAAGACAGGTACTACACATTATACTCTCTGGCCACCAGTTTTTAAGGTTTAGTTTTTTTTATGGCAATTTTCTCCATTTCTTTACAGAAGATTTGATCAACATCTAGTTACCTCATAAGGCAGTAGAAGCTGCACCTGTTGATTACGGTTTGTACTAAAAATAAAAACTTTCAACTTGACTTCCTTCAAGTTGCCGCTACTGCAGCCCCAGCTAAAATAGATAAAACCTAATTAAGTTTTGCTTTAGATTTTTCTTTCTTGTCATGATGAAATAATGAACATACCTCCAAATGACTTGCTCATTTATATTTTTAATACAAATATTTCATGCAAGTCAAAACTACAGCTATCTAATCAAATATGTTTACATGTGAATTCATCAGAAGAAGCATTTGTACCAAATGAGTCACCAGCAACTGTAAACAAATGAACCTTTCAATTCCCTTAAGTGTGTAATGTAATTACAGATTGGTCATAAGGCTAAAGAAAAATGTAGTTACATTTTCTGTATTTATACAATTCTCAAAAAACACATACATAGCAATTTGAATCCAAAATTCTTTTACATATTTATCTACAGGTCTTCATAAAAGTACACTATTTCTGAAATAATCTTCTATACAAAATATTTACTATGAAAATGCAAATCCATATATTCAATGAGTTGATAAAGAAACAGCAAGCCAGACAAATGAAAAATGCAGCTGAAAATGAATGTGTTTAACAGGGAGCATAGTTAAATCAGACAAAATTAGTATCATCTTTTGCTGAGAAACATAAGACAGAAAATAGATGCAACACAGAATAAAAATGTTTTATATTCTGCCATCTTCTTGCTATTCAAAACCATTGAAGTATGGTGAAATATGATGAATTTATGTTGCATCATATTATCACATATCGAGAAGATACACAAGCTGGTAATTTGTAAAACAAAAAAGCATACAAAGTAAATAGCATACAAAGAAAGACAATTTTCATCTTTTAAATGCCCCAAATTTTATGTTCCTATTTAATCTGAGAAATAAAAGCTTAAAGCGTGTTTTCTACAAAACATCACTGTAGTCTTTGGATTGTTTACATATTTGAGTAAAATTAGATTAAAATTATGCTTTTTTCTGTTTTATTTTTGGTTAAACATGAATGGTTTTACCTCTTGGGTTAATAATCCATCACATACTAATCAAAGTCAGGTAAATTGACCTTGAATATGAATGGCTGAGCAGTTTAATTGTATTAGTTGACTATAACCACTGGTTGAGGAAGGTGTATAACAAAAACCCACTCAGGGTATTTGATGAAATCTTATTCTGGTTATGTGTACAAAAAATATAGTTTCTATTACTACTACAGCAACACTTACTGCTTTGGTCAGTTGAGACCCAAAACAATATATTGCTAATTCTAGAGCATACCATACCCTAAAAAATCTAAAATATGTACAAAGCAGTTAAAGCCACATGTGTTTGTGCAGGGGTTTGAAAAAAAAACCCTTTTGCAACAAAGAGTTTGGTAAATTATTCTATTTGCATGATATTTGACACATTTCATTAGTTTACAGAGAAAAGTATACTATAGCTATACGTTAAGGTTTCATATAAATCGCAGTTACTCAACAACAAAAAGCCTCAATCTAAAAGCAGTCATTACTATGTACTCTGATGAGCTGCGTATTACTTGTGTGTTTAAAATAACAGAAATACCTCCCTCTAGTGAATGACGTTGGTCATTACATATAGCGAAGTAGGAAATATGGGATGGAGGCCACAGATAGCTAAATACCAGGCAAGCCATACTAGTTATGTATCTCAGGATGGATCCTTGTCCTACACTGTAAAAAAAAATTCTCTAATTTATGGTAAAATGCCGGCAGCGGTGGTTAAAGTTTAGTTGCCAGAATTTTACCATAAATTACAGACTTTTTTTTTTTTTTACAGTGTATCCATCAGCACAGCCAACATGACCATAGATTGTTTCCAGTCTGCAGGGTGTAAAGAGGAGCGTCACACATTAGTGGAGCTTATTTGGTCTGAAATATGTTCAGGCAGGACATGTAATTGCATTAAAAAAAAAGAAAAACCTTTCTTGTGAGAATTCAAGAGGTCTTATCAGATAATACGGTGCAGTACAACACAGCAAATTTTCAGAAAGAAAGGGTAGAAATCTTGCCACTACATTTTAGTGTCATCTGGAGTGGGCTTCTCATTCTCATATTCGTTCTCTGGGGAAATTAGATGGTATGGCTTTTTTTCTGGCTGGTCAACCGTCTGGTTGCCCAACTCTAGGTCATTGACTCTCAACTCGTGGCGAGACAAATGTTCTACGATGCCAGCTCCGATGGAGTCACCAAGGACGTTGGTGGTGGTGCGCAATCGATCACTGAGAAACAGAGAAAGAACATGAAAACAGCCAGAGTGCAAAAACAGGATTTCAAGATGAACCAACAAAAGAAGATAAAACACTGTGCCCCTTTAAATAATGCAGAGACTGCAAAGCATATTCAAAATTCCATCAATAGGTAAACAGAGCAATTGCGATGTAAAGCTGTAGTACATTTTGAACAAAATCTGCAACTTGTTGTTAATTTGCCATTCAAAGGGAGTGGCTAAAGTCCATTCTCCTGGATACTTACAGGAACCAGTCAACAGCAATGATCAATGAGATGTCATCTGTGGGAAGACCTACAGATGTTAGTACTATGATCATGGTAACAAGGCCTGCCTGAGGTATTCCAGCTGCACCAATGCTGGCTGCCGTGGCTGTGATGCTGAAGAGAAAATGATAGACCCCAAAATATTATTTATCTCTTTTATTCAGTAAACTTCTAATTTTGGTTGCTGTGGCATTTCTTTCTGAAAGCGCTAAAGCAAAGGAATTCATGGCCATTAAGCCTTTCCACAGTTTATCACACACAGCCAGAAACATCAATGTATTCAGTGGGATAAGACCAACACAAGATAGCCTGTTATTGTGGCAAACGTCAAAAGAGAATGATGGATGATATTAAATCTTTCTTCTGATGAATAAATAAATGCAAAACCTGGCATTTATATGAATGCAATCTGACTAAACCCCTAGCAATTTCTTAAAGAATATTGGACAATAATTCAGTATCTAATTGTGCAAAAACAGTAGAAAACACACCAAACAGGGAAGCAGCTATAACTGCAGTGAAAGAGGATTCTACAAAGTGTTGACTCAGAAGGACTGAATGCAAATGTCACACTTTTTAGATGTTTTTGTAGCACAGTTTATCAATCAAAGAGCCACAGATTTAGCAGATCTAGCTTAGTACATTTAGTTAGGCACAAAAGATTTTTTAATTGAGTCTTGCTTTTTTAAAATTTGGTATTTTTGAACTAATATTGTTATGAGCAACAAAATTTTGCAATACCTGATGGTGAGAATCTGTCCAAAGTTAAGGTCATAATCATTGACCTGTGCAATAAAGATGGCTGCCAGGGCCTCATATAAAGCTGTTCCGTCCATATTTATGGTGGCTCCGACAGGGAGAACAAAACGGGTCACACGCTTGTCTACCTTGTTGTTTTCCTCCAGGCATTTAAAAGTGATGGGTAATGTGGCAGAGCTGTGTGAGAACAGAGGGGGCAATAGGAAAAGTCATAAGACACAGTAAAAATGTTCATGAAGACATTTCCTTGTCTGTGTCAGTTGAATCACAAACCTAGAAGATGTTCCAAGGGCAGTAACAAGTGCTTGTAGCAGTCCAGCAATGAATAGAAAGGGATTCTTTCTGGTGATAACGAAGTAGAGAGTTGGGAGGACTATGATGGCGTGGATGAGCAGGCCACTAATAACGGTTACTGTATACATTCCCAGCTGGCCGCCCATGGCTGAAATGTCATCCATCTCCACAATTTTACCAGCAATGAGGAACAAAATACCAACAGGGGCATACCTGAGGATAGCAAGTTTTACAAAAGAAGCATTGAAACATTTCATTACGTGTTGTTTCTTTTTGATAATCCATCTTTCTAGCTCACATTTCTAGTACATACCACATTATGATGGCGACTAGCCTCATGATGGCCTCATTGAGGCAGTCAAAGAAGTCTCTGAGGGGTTGTCCTTGTTCCCTCATGTTCCCAATGATCAGACCAAAGCACAAGGAGAACACCACCAAGCCCAGGGCATTAATCCCATTCACTGACCCTGGTACTGGAATCATCTCCTCTTGGGCTATTTGTTGACTGCCATTTTGGAGGAATATTGTGTCGTTCACCGTAACAGTCACGTGGATTACTCTCTTGGCATAATGCGTCTTGAACTGAAGTTTAAAGAAAAGCATATGTGAATTAATTCATTCCTGTTTTGGAAAAATTTATCTAAAAGTGTTTTATTTTCAGGCTCAGTCAATGCTGTCTGGGCAGGACTGCCTGGTCTTGAGAGCGCCACTTTACACACACAGAATAATTTGCGTCCCAAATGAGTTTTCTATTGCTTATTTGCATGTCCAGTCAATGGGAGCAGTGGGTCAGGGCTGATTGACCTGGATTTATTGTTCATCTCAAAATTAAATAGCTATTTTGGTGTTTTTTAGGATTAATGTGATTCAGTATTTAACATAACTGCCTGCCTGCCCAACAGCACATCTATCCATCCATTCATCCATTTATCTTGCTATTTTACCATTTTGTTGTCCATATCTCTGAGTGTGCTTCCTCGATTACATGCATGTATAAAAAGGAAATGAAAGTGGAAACTTGCAAAGATCTCAGCAGCTAAAGTTCCCATCCAGCTTTTGGAAACCCCCTTTGGATAATCATGTAATGCAATTAGTATTTATATTATCGTTTTCTGAGAACTGTTTGGATGGGAATTTTCTTTTAATTTCTTCCTGACTTCAAAATTTCAAGAACTCGATTTCATGGAAACAAATTCAAACAACATCCTGCAAAATGACTTTAATTTAAATTTTCTCTGGCTTTGGAAATTTGTGTTATACTGGCATGTTTTAATAATACAATGTGATATTGAAAGAAGGCATGTGAGCAAAACCTAATAAAAGAATACAAATTTTTTGTCAAAAAGAAATCTCCATCATTCAGAGAAGATTTAATGGGCTTTGTTTCAAAAACGAACCATTCGCTGTTCTCTTACATCTTGTTATGTTATAAATTTTAATTATAATAATGCCAAGTTTGTATTATGTGAAAATGTTCACCTGAGCTTTCAATAAGAAGGACACTTGTGATGTTAGATAGTACAGAAGGAATATAAAACCAAATCTTCATCTACAAGAGAAACGTTTCTAGAGAAAAAAACTGCTGGTTCAGCTACGCTGGTGAGTAATTACCAGTGTAAAGTATTTTTCAGTGTGCTACATTAGGGTGACGTAATTTCATTTCACTTCTAGAATATTTAACTGGAGAGATCGGAAAAAGAAAATATACCTGTTTGGTGCAAGCTTCCACAAGGTTTGGAGGAAACATATTTCTGGAGAAAAAAAATAAAAACAGTAAAAAGTTAATTTTTTAAAGAGTGAACCTGCGAAATCTGCTTTTCTATGATGAACAAGTTCTTCCTTCGAAATAGTTAAGTGTTTATGAACAATTTGTGTTTCTGAAAAGTTTCAAATTTTAAAAGCTATTTTGAACAGTGTGGAAACTACAAAGCGAGAGTAGTCACTTTAATTCTCTTGCAGTTTTTTATTTCTTGAAAATAGTTACTTTTGTAGACACGTGCACACTTCGTACAGATTTTCACTTTTTCCTACTCAGTTGCATGCTTCTTTTAATCTAACTATGCTATTTTTAATAACTGCATAGTATCATGTTCTTAAGTTGTAAATTTGTATTTACGGTACAGCTTCTTCACATTTTATGTTTCTATATTCCATTTGAGTTTCACTTTGCTGTTGGTACACCTGAATGAATAAAAGACATTTCTATATCCTTAGTCTATTTACAAGACAGAAATGATCACTTACAACACATGTGGGTTTTGCTGTCTGATTTTTGGTGAAACTCTTTTGGTTTGTTTAGGAAGCACTGTTTTGAATACCTGATAAGATCCAGAAAGGCATCAGCAGGGCTGACCTGCTCTATCTGTTGCTGCTTGGTGAACTCATCCTTGGATCCCTTTCCAGGGTGAATAATAAGCACCATGACTATACCGATGAACACGGCAATCACAGTTGTGGTGGTGTAGTAGATCACTGCCCTCATGCCCATTCTGCCAGAAGCCCGTCTATCCAGAGAGGCGATACCTAAAGAGGACAAAATCATTCAAACAGAATTTTTTATTTTTATTTTTTTTTTTTATGTATTGCACAAACATGGAATATTTCTGCCTCTGTAGGAGTGTGTTTATTCAGCAGCGTATTTTTTCCACCTTTAATATGCTTTGTAGCAGAAAATATTTGAACATATAAACAATGACAAAAAGCTGAATTGTGTCTGTGTACTGTGAGAGCAGGGGAACCGCAAAGGGGGGAAATATTATGACAATTCTAAGGGCCTCCACAATTTATTTATTTATTTATTCTTCAAAGAAATAAAAAAAAATAAAAAACTGGGGCTCTGTCAATTACAAAATTAATCATATTGTATTTTCAAAGATTGCTTTTAGCAGTAAAAATTTAATGTTCCCACTCCCAAACCAAAAATCACACATCCTGAACTCCCCCTGGATCTGCATGAAATTGTTCGTTCCTGCTTGGAGCGCTTGACGGTTCAGCAGCAGTCAGTGGAAGACAAGAACGACTGTGGTAGTTACTATGCTACCAAGAAAAATTATAAAATCAGGTTTTCAAAAAAAATAAAATAAAGAGAGGGAGAGAGCGAAAAAGGCAAGAGTGTCAATTTATAACCCAGTTTTTCTCCAAGAGAGGTGGGTAGACTGTGTGAGATTATCAACCATTTAACATAGTTAGCTACAGACTACTGTTTGCCTCCATTTCACAAGCATTTAATGAATTAAGGAAAAAAAATTACCAAGATATTCATATATTTAACTTGTCCCTGTACCTTTTGCCACTTAACAACAGATGAGTCAGTCAGCAGCAGCTCTAACCCACGTCCCTCTTGACTTGTCCTCTCCTAAGTGAAATTAAACCTGCGGTATGTAACTTTCATAAAAATATATACATTTTTCCACATATTTGTTAAAACTGTCATTATGTTGTCACAGTATGGCATGAGAGATAATTTGTGAAAAATCAATTTCCTCTTCCTTCTCCCAGTGCTATCTAGAAACAACCAGTCAGTGGCAGGAGAGTTTTAGTGCTGTCAATCACTATCTCATGTGGCTGCTCATCCTTTCTCCCTCTCGCTCTGTGCTATGCTGCAGCTAGCATAGCCTGTTGTAAATGCTTAGTCTAGGTAGCATAGCTATTAGAAGGCTGATAAACATTTTTCCTGTAATGATATGCTGTTTTTCCACCATTAGCACATTTAGCAGTGAGTGAATGAAGTTGATTGTCAGCACTAAGACCCTCCTCCTGGTTCTGATTGGTTGTTTTGGCCGAAATGTTGCATTACTTTAGCTAGCAATAGTAATTCCGGGACGAGGTGGAGGAGATTGATTGTTTTCACAGCTTATCTGTCTCATAACAAACTGTCATAACATGGTGACAGCTTTAACAAATATGGAGAAACCATATTTTTTTTCTTAAAGTTATGTACTGCAGCTTGAATAAAATGCAACTACATAGCATTTTTTGAGAAGTCTGGATTGTTTTATGAGTATTTTGCTTGCTGCTTTTGACTGTTTCTCATGGGGGAGACATTTCAGTAATCTAAAACTAATGAAAAAATTTAAGCAACCTGCTTGCATGCTGTATGCGAGCTGTTGGATGTAAAGTTCATGAGCAGTAAATATTGTGCTAGTTATAAGAATTGGACCAAAGAAAGCAAGGCAGTTGCAAGCCTTTAAAATTGTGATGCTTTTGATGGGTCAGATAGACTCAAGAAACTGTAACAGCAGCTGCGTGGGGGTGGGGGAGATTTTTTATTTTTTGGCAGGGGGTCCAAGATTCCTGGTGGCGCCCCTGCGAGAGTGTGAAATTTTATGTTTGTGAATAATATCTTGACTAAAAACAAAAAAGTTGATTCTGATTCTAATAGCTTGCTTGCATAAATGTGCACACCCTGATAACAACATATTACCAAAAGAACCCATTTGAGTCTAAAGAAGCATTCACTTTTTATGGTAGGAGTCTACCAGCTTATCTGTCACATCTTGACTTTACAATATTTTTCACTGCATCTTCCAAAAGTCTCAGATTGCACAGCTATGTTTTATCTACAGGACCCTTCAGGTATTTCACAGATTTTGCTTTTGTTAGATTTAGTTTTGTACTTAGACAAGGCCATTCCAAAACTTTAATTTTCTTCTCATGCAGTCATCGCTTTGTTGCTTTGGCATTTGCTTACTGTGCTGCTACAAGTAAACTTCCACAAATCATGGAGATTTTCATTGTTGGTTTTGTGCCAAACATATGTATGAATTAAACCCAAAACTTAACCTTCATCCATACATCCTGGATTTTTTTTTGTATTCTTCACCTAACTGATACCTTTATGCAGTGAGATCCTGTTGATCTTTTTGAAATTATGTCTTTAGCTAAAGGACATTTGATTCATGATGAAATTAAATCAAAACATGCATTGGCAAACAATTGTTTGCCAATGCAAACAATTGTTTGCAACATTAGCTGCAGAAATAGGTTATTTCAGTTTTTAAACCTATTTTTCATCAAACAAATTTGTTGACTTATCAGGTTAATTATATAGCATTTACATCAGAATAAATGCTAAAGACATTTTAAAATCATTTATCATAATCTCTATGCTATACTTTTAATTCTTTAGCACAAAAGACTGGAACTTAACAGGGGTGTTTGACTTTTGAAAGATGGTAGTAATTTGATTGTGATTATTAGTTACGCCTACCCATAGCAATCAGAATAGCATTGATGTGCCGCTAATTTCGGTGCCTTTGTGTGTCCAGTTAGCCTGGGAAAAGGTTTGGTAATTATAGGGGGAATACACCCAACTGGATTATCATCTCTGACTCCGACAACAAAGAGCCACAAGAAACACAATCTGACTGCGACCTTTAATGCTGGAAAAACAACACCTGCTACTAAATCCCTTTGGAGAAAACTAATAAAATCTGCTTTTATTTAGCAAATTCACAAACAGCTGCAGAGGTAAAACATCCAAAATATGGATCTTGAATTGTCATTTTGTCCACAAACTGTAGAAAAAGTAGTACACGATCTCTGCTTCTGCATCTGCAAAGTCCGACGTGTCTCTCTGTGTGTCATCAGTTTGTTGTGAACACAGTGTGCAGAGATGTTAGTTGCTGATTGCCTGGCTAAATCTAGGGCATTGTTTGTCTTGTCCCTCAGAGAAAATGATACAGGGAAAGGTATAACTATGTACAAGTGATGTCTCACACAGAAAATCCCTTTCAGCGCAACTCTTTGTTGTGCCTGGCAAAGTTTTTAAATTTAAGAACAAGGTTTGCTACGAAATTAAAAAAAACCTGAAGCAGATTGAAAGCTAATGGTTCTCACAATAAACCATCTATGGGGACAAGGATGGAAGAAAAGGCCACAAAAAAAAAAAAACTGAATTAGGAGACAGGTTGCTTTAAAATGGTTCAATTCAACTATTATCTTTCTTCAGAGCTTTCTAAGCAGGCTTTGTCTATTTGAGAGATTTATGTATTCCTCTGTAGCTCTTTGATTCTACAGATGTTTGCTGAGACTTCTGTGGATTCCTCAGAAGGTCAGTGTTGTTTGAAGATCACAACTTTATTGTCTGCCTCAAGAACTTTGTAGCTTAGGAATGACTCAGTAGAGTGTAAATGATTAGAAAACCAATTAGAAGCATCAGATGATATCATTAGAAAGAGTACAAATGTGTTTGGATGGACATGCTGCCCCAGAATTGGACCTGTTTGTTCCTATCACCTCATCAGTTCAGGACTCAGGCTTTGGTCCATCTCTTTCTGATCTTCTCCTTCCCTTCCTTCATTCACTCATCCCCAGTTTTTTTTAATCTCCTCTCTTTTCCACACCTCCATCACCATCTCTTCTTTCAGGGTGCCTTTTTGCACCCCAGTCTGTTCTCCTCTTGTCTCTCCCCAAATCTTTTATCCCTCCTCTCTTTTTTCTAACAGACTGACCCTTTCGCTGTAGTTCTCTTTCATTCCGCGTTCGCTTTCTTCCCGTTCCCTGTCTGACAACCCTGGGAAAACTTGTTGACTTAGTCTACCCTGCACGTACTCACAATGATCTCCAGACTGTTGTCCAGGCAACAACAGATGCAGCCTCACCAATTCAATCTTTTCAAAAGATCGAAAGGAACAAGATTGAAGGAGCGTAAGCTGAATGACTTTCTTTGTAGTTTGGGGGAATGCTCATCAGTCGGGCTCTGTGAGAGTCAGTGTGAAACACAGCATGTACAGTGCATTCAACGTCCTCACATTTTGTCAGGTTACAACTACAAACATTAACATTAACATTTTGGAAACTTTCTGCAGTAGAACACTAGAATGTGTCTTGTTATTTTCTGAATTTTAAAAGTTAAGACCAAATTTTGAATTTCAAATTGTAATATTTTCTTCTCTTCAGGCCTTTTATTTTCTCTATTCCATCAATCCTTCTTTAATCTCTGCAATATAAAAACTCTGGTGGTCTCCCATTATTCTGTAAAGCATTTAGTTTTCAGGTTGTATTGAATCAAGTGTGATGGAGTTGACTGAAATGAGAAGAAATAAGAATGTATTAGCAAACAAAGCTTCTTCTAGGTCTTGTTTCTCATTTAATGAGCAGACCACATAAGCCTCTTTCTCATAAGTCTCTATCTGCTGTTCTTCCCCTCATCCGCCTTACAGCTCAACCCTCTTTACCTTCCCTCATTTCTTACCTTCTGGGGCCCCACTATATTCAGCTCAAAACACCACATAGGGCCCCTCTGAGGTCTGCTCAAATTTTTTTAGGCTCACAACTCAGCTTCACTTGTAGATTGAATCAGCTCAGAAGCAAGACATTTTCACATGGGACAACTCTTTTCACATAGAAGCACTACTCTGACTCAGAATCATGTCCCTTGGACATGTCATTGTAGAAACTGCAGAAGTAGATTATTCACAAAGTCTTGCTCAATATATGCAAAATGCTGCTGTTATTTCAACAGAGTGGGATTAAAGCTGCTTGGTTAATTTAGGATGGGGGGGGAAAGATAAAGCTAAACTATATGAGATTATTGTTTCCAATCAAAACACAGTGGGCTGGCAGATTCATTATTTTCAGCAAAAATGTGCAAAAAACTAAACAGTAATGGAAATATTACTGTTTAGTT
>CAEFZX010023613.1:0-34835 GCA_903066825.1 Alfaro cultratus | reverse complement strand
TTATTTTTATATATATATATATATATATATATATATATATATATATATATATATACAAAATTCATTTCACATCTGATCAAACGGCATGTTACTTTTTTAGGGTTATTAGACAGATAGATTCATGCTCAGAAAAAAATTATTAGATTGAGCACAAATACATAAAACATAAATTAAATGCAATATTGCAATGTTCATGATCATAACTTTAACAGCTTGAAGCAGAAGTCTGTGTAGCTGGTTGGTAGTTCTGCTTTTAATGTTGCTATGACAAGCTGATGACTGCAATGTGAGAAATCTGTGAGGTTCAGATTGTGAGGATATTTTCAGTGCCCTCACTATCCTCTCCATGGTCCTATTTTAAGCTTGAAAACTACTTTCAGATGCAGTATGTCAAAACAGTCTCAATACCACAGTCCTGAGTGCTGTGATGATTCTTTTACCAGGTGAGGTTATCTATGCACTTTACTTCACACTGATGCTGTTGTGACCTCCAGAAGAGTTAGTGGTCTTCTCCTTCACTTTGTCCATGTTCACTGTACTTTGAACCATCATTCCCATGAAATCCTAAAAATCACTCCTGCTACTATAGTATCATCTCCAGATTTAATGATCAGATTTTCAGATGATCACAATGAAAAAGAAAATGTTTGTATAGTTTATAGTTTCATTTACACTGCCTCCAGGTTTTTTCTGACACAATTGTTTTCATTTTCTGCTTTTTGTCTCAGGAACATCAGACATGACCCCCCTCTGCTGCTGACCCTTGGCTCAACCCCTTCCACAAGCTAAGGTGTGATGTTCTGCCCCATTCCCAGATAATTTTTATGGTCTTCAAGCCTCGCTGTTTACGGCTCTCCAGTTTGATAAAAGCACATGAAGAAGTAAGAGTCCCAACCAAGCTTCAAAGAAGCAGCGGCAGGACTGTGAGCATTTGTTGTTTGTATTATTATCCAGCACTAGCACCAATTTATACTTACATGAAGAATCAGTCTGTGAATGAAGCAGAATAGATGTTGTGGTGCTTTATGAAAATGTTTCCAGCATTGTAATTGCTATCTGAGGGACAGGCTGCATCCACTGAGCTTAAATTTGAAGAAAGCGAGGAGCACAAAGTTCATTTTGACATGAAAAATGTTAGGAGGAAGCTGTCCGTCACGGTAAATGTCTGTTTTCTTATTTTATGTGTCTATAAAGAGAGCTTGAATACAAACAGCTTCCTTTACAGCTCCAATTTTAAAATTTATTCCAACCATTAAGAACTTGTTACTGTGTTACTTTAAAGTCATTTTGTCTTTTCACTTTAAGTAGTTTTTTTTTTTTTTTACATTTTTAACCATTTCTTTTGTGAAATCTCAAATATCTATTTAACTTAACTTATTTAATTTTATGGTAGTTTAAAAGAAAGGCACCTCTGCTTTGCTTTGAATTAAAGAGGTTTAATTAAGTCACAGGATCTCCTCCTCCCCGATTCTTCGGGCCCGTGAGTCAGCTGGCCTCTCTGCCCCTTGGTTTCTCCCTGTGTGGGAGGCTGCTGTGTTGGCCTGAGTGGCTGGGAAAGTCCCATGATTTATGGCCCTTTGCAGGCCTGATTGCCTCTCTGATGGTGGAGCCAAAGGTAACCAGGCCCGCTCGCTCCAATCCACTTTGTGTTTGGCAAATCAAGTTTAATTCATTTGAGATTTAAGGCCTCTTTGCAGCAATTGTAATATAATTAACATGCTGTTGGTGCTTAAAAAGGTAAAAAATAATAAATACTTGTCATGTTTCCTTTCAAACTTTTCAAAAAACAATGAAGGTCTCCATTTTCAGTCTGTAAAGAAAGAACTGCTGTGGATTAATATTTACCTGGTGAGTGTTTGCCCTGGCCAAGAGTCCCAGATTGCTGGATCAACAAAAATCTAAGATGCAGCAGCAGCAAACATGCAAACAGAACACTGGACCAAAGCCCACATTGATGGCTGAATCATTATGAGGCCCATTCTGAGAGGTTATGCACTTGTCCCAGTCTACATCAGGGGCCCGGGCGGCTCTAGCATATTAAAATCAGCCAACCTTATATATGAGGACGGACTCACACAATGCACACACAGCACCAGCAGCAGGGCAGTAACTCAAGGCCAAAGGAGGAGGGTTATTTTTATCATGGGCAAAGGTGCCAAATCATGTTGGTATGAAGGGGGCTATATAAATGCAAATTGTATCGGTGGGCTATTAGTCCTGGAAAAGGTTTGTATGTAAATGCCCCTATAGGACCACAGCGGCGCACTCATCCAGGTCAGATTAGCTGGGCTTGTGGCAAATGTGCTGCTAACAGACATAAGCGAGAAAGAGAAAGGGAATGTGACTGCCTTGTGGTAAATCGTGGAGAACAAGGTGAGAATTTGAGTAATTCAATGGCCAAGATCTTTCTGTACGATTTACCGCACAGGTGAGAAAGACGTCTTGAAACTAGCTTCTTTGTGGACACCGAGGAAAAGGGCTTTTCACACTTTGAAAAACTTTATGATCATAAAAACTAAATCAGCCATTGTAAAAAATAAAAATAAAAAAATAAAAAAATACCATCACTCTGATGCATCAATTGAAAACAGGATGTGATCGCTGGAAATCATGTGTGGTGGTGCAATGTCGCCCTCTAGTGTTCACAAATTAGTCATACCAGCTTCAACAGGTTCTTTAAAACTCAAAAGTGAATCTTTATTTATAAAACTACTAAAGGAAATTCTTGCTTGGACCTACAAAACAATATTACAAATATCTAAACAAAACTGCACTTACAGTACAACACTGAGGTCTGAGAGAGCATGTGACATCTTTCTTGGTAGTATATTGGCATTTTTTTTACTGGTAAGATTATGTTTTGTATAAAACAAAAACATATTGGCAAGAGTAACAATTAGAAAAACTAACACACTCTGCTGCCGCCGCATAACGTTCTCAAAATTACTGCATAGATCAAGTATAAAGTGCTTATGTAAGTTGGTCACCACTCATTGGTCATCTCTTCCGAAACTTTATATTTCTGCAAACCCAGGTCATCCCATCCTGTTTGATAAAGGTGAGAAAAGAACCAAAATTATTCATTGTATTGGTTTACAGAACCTTTTCAGTTTTTCACATTAATCTCAATTGTTTTTAATCAAATTTTAACTTTGGCAAACATAAAGTAATGCATCTTTTGTGATGTGATCGTTTTAAAAATTAAATCTTAATCCTCTTCACAGCTTGTTGTTGCTACTACCATGACTTAATGTGCAGTGTTAGTTTTCCTCTACACAAAACATTTGAATGCATTCATAATCTGGTCTCATCTAACCAGAGCAAATTTTTCCATGTTTCTTTTCTGGGTCCGTGATTTAATTCATCTTGCCCAGAAAAATATGTTGAAATCTGAACTCATCAAGTATAAAGTGCTAGTTCATAATTCCAGTCCACATTTAGCTCTAACAAAGAGATTAAAATCTGACTTTGTTAGCCATCTGACTATCATCTTGTCACATTAAAGCATTCGTGGAAATCTTTATCGCTTAATCTTTCTCTCTTTAACTCCAAATGTATGTTGTTTAGACAAAACAGGTTATTCAGCAAAACTTTCCTCATGGGGGTTAGATATTGTTTTAGAAACAAAATGTGATTTAACCTCTTGACCCCTGAGCCTCAGACTCAAAGTAAATTAAAATGATTGGAATATGTTTTAATGCAATTAGGAGTATCACTAAAAGTTGCAATAATAGAGCCCATTCTCACTCCCTACTAATAATATATTGACGCATGGTTATTTCTGTCATTGTCACGTGTTGACGCGTGGGGTACCCCCTTCCACTTGGTCTATACGCGTCAACATATGACGAGTAGGGAGTGAGAATGTGTTGAATAATAATAGGATGTTGCAGTTGTGATCCTGCATGGTCTTGAGAAAATTTCACGAGACCAGCACTTCCAAGAGCGATCAGGTAAAAATGTAGTACAGGCTGAGGCAAGACCAATACTTTGAAAATGTGTAAGACTAAGGCCAGTTTTGAGTACCACAATGTCAGAAGTTTATAATTGTGAAATAAAAAATTGTGACAAAGTTCAAGGTGTGTAAAGGAATTTGTAAACCTAAAGGTTGCAATATAATTCACATATTGCAACCTTTGCCAAAGTCTTATAACTTTGGCAAAGTAACCAAAGTTATAAGACACTCTTCCAAAGTTTTTGTAGGAGTAGGAAACAGCATGAAGACTTCCTTGCTGTTGTAGGCAGTATGGGAGTAGCTCTATTTAACAACAGGATATTTATATCAGTAAATTGTAAATGCAGGCCAAACTGGTTGATAGAAAGCTACCGTGAATAATTGTATATGATTAACAGTACTCGCCATATTTCCTCTTATTCCTATGACGTCAAAGCAGCAAATGTCCCTATTCTGGGTTCAAAAACTGACCGCAAAACACAGTTGTTGTTACTAAACAGCTCACTCCGTCTCGACCTCTGCTTATCACACACTGTGTCTGCTTGCCACACTGTATTTACCTGCACTCCTTCTGCAGTGAGTGCTGAGCAGGCCTGCACCTGCCACATGCGATCCCGGATTGTGTGCAGGTTGAGACTCTCCGCCAGTTCCGACGCCGGAGAGGCTGTCATCAGGTCCTGCTTGTTGGCAAACACCAGCAGCGGCACAGCTGCAAGCTTTTCTTCTTCCAGCAACTCGGCAAGCTCCTGAGGGTAAAAAAATGAAAACGGATATGCTTTGGTGAACGTCTTAGCTGCCATGCTGTAATTGCATAAAGTTTTTGCCAACTAGACCCACTCCTTAAATAAAGTAGTTTAAGTTTGTACTTCCAGGATGGTCTCTGGTGAATACCTAATCTAAATTTCTATTTGTATTGCACTTTTTTTCAAGCAAAAGTAAATTATGTCTCACCAAACTTGTCTCTTCGAATCTTTTCTTGTCTGAGCTGTCAATCACATAAATCTGCAAACCAGAAAAAGAACATATTAAAGCAACATTATAAAAACTTACCTCTCAGTCTGCAGACTGAAAAGTATTTAAAAGTAAATCCTGGTTGAGAAGCTTGTACAACAACAATCATGTTTTCAGCTTGTTTTAAAATCATTTCCACCAAGAACAAGAAATGTTGAACCATAACCAACATTAGAGATGGTGGTGGTAGCATCAAGATGTGGGCTGTTTTGCTGCCAGTAACACTGGTGAATTGCACAAAGTGAATGACATAATGGAGAAGTACGACTACATCTAAATTATTCAATTTCTCTAATCAAACAAACAGCTGGATGGTTGAAAATTGGACATAATTTGAAAGGTGTCTTGTTGGTTGTTGTTCCAACAGGACACTTGCTTTCACGTTTCCAAAGCAAGTCTGATTAAGTTTTTTGGGGACTATAGTTCTTGATATCTGAAGTGTATTTAGATATCAAGAATTATACCAGAAGCTTATTGATGGGTGCAAAAAGTTTAAAGCTAAAAAGCAACGTGCTATGGTTTGATTAAGCAAACATTAGTAGTGGTGTCTGTGTATTTTTCACCTTGGGTAGACCACAGAAAGACTACAGTGAATACAATATTTAGCAAAATTCTGTATGATCATTTCAGTCTGAAAAAATAACTGAGTAAATTGATCTTTAAAAGCCCAAAATTAAGATGACATTCGTGTCCATGATTAGTGTATGTAAACTTCTGACCAGCAGAAGATAGAATTACCTTTTTCTATTGCTATATGAGAGCATCAGACTGAACCTACCAGTACATCGGTGTTCTGAAAATAATTCCTCCAGTAAGGACGAATCTTGCGTTGCCCTCCAATGTCCCAAACGTTTAATTTGAACCCAGAAGACTGCACACTCTTTATATTGAAGCCCTGGTGAAAAACAACATAGACTAAGTATAATGGGTAGTTCAGTCTCTCTAAGGAGGTGAACTGATGCATGACCTGACTGTTTGACTAGAAAATGAAGTAGTGGATTCTCACAATTTGACATAAACAGAGTGTTTCTGTGTGTGAGTGTGTATCACTGTACTTGTGTGGGGGTGATGTGGCTGATATCTTCAGCTGCCAGCTGTTTGAGCAGAGTGGTCTTGCCGGCATTATCCAACCCTAACAGCAGTAAGCGCACCTCCTGCTCTGGTGACTGCTTTAGTCTCCGAAGAATAGACAGCAGGCCCTACAGGAGGATCACGGCGTATTAGAGACGGTTAAACCTCAGTGGGATGAGAGTTAATGAGATGACTTAGCAGTATCTTGCAAATCTGGAAAAATCAACTCACTCAACTAACAGCTAAAAACATCTACAGCATGTTTGTAATAAAGTCTTTTATTTTTTATTTTTTGGATCCATTAGAACTGTCCAAATTATCAAAGAATGCTATTTAATTCTGTATTCTGTTTTCAAGTCTCCAGTTAGAAGATTTAACAAAAGCCTGAATACGAAGTGGGAAAGTCTAAGATTTCTTTCCAAAACCTGTTATCAAAATCCAATATGGTGTCATGCACAGAAAACTAAGAGATATCTGCAGTTCAAATCGTTTATTATTCTTGATAATGCTTCCACACTCATCTAAACTAGCTTACTTAGTTTAGTAAAAATGCTTATGCATTGTTAGAAAGAGCAACATACAGAGAAAACTGTTGTTAGTTTGCTTTGCTAATAGCAGTTAGCCTGGTCACTGACCAAATCAATAAATATACCAAACTGGGGTTTGAACTTGAAGCATTGAACAGGAAGCACATTAAGATAGTTTAAGATTTTATTTCAAGATCTACTTCTAACCCCAGAGGTAAACAAAGCACAAGTAGCCACTGGCATTTCATCTGATTCAGATTGCACAAGGAGTTCTCAAAATGTTCTCCTTGGCACTTTTAAGAACATCCTGTTGAAGTAAACATTGCTGTGTTTACTCAGCTCATCATTTTGAATGGTAGCATTCATTAACTTTACATCATAGTTAATTTATTCACATTTACATTACAAATAACTGGCAAAGCCATTTCTTTCACCACTACTGTAAAGGCAACCCAACCACCAGTGGTACTAGTAGCATAGGTTGAGAACCATGGATGAAGAGAGCAACGGATTTAGCTGTTAGTCTATAAAGTCGTCTATAAATGTACCAGAAGCTCAAAGACGCTCTGCAGTCGACTGAGATTAGGCATCTGTAGAAGGCAGGATGCTATGCTTTGATTATATCAGAGCAATTTGCTGCTGCAGAAATGCTTGGTAATCTGTGGAATAAATGTACTAATATGTTCAGAAGATATTTGTAGGCATCAGCATTATAAAAGTTATTAATTTTGTTAATTTATGTTTTTTTAAGTTTTGTGACTGTGGTTTTCTGAGTTTGGAGAAATCTAATCTGGTTCACTAGCCTTTTATCACTGTAGCTTTGACTTTACAGTCACAGTTACTTAATCAGGTAAGTATTATCTTGTTAGTTTATCCAGAGGGATATCTGATACAATTTACCAAATAGAGTCTTAAACTAAAGCTAGCACTGAGAATGGAAAAAAGCCCCAAGTGTTTATGATGGCCAACAGAACCAACTCTGGCCTCATCGACCTTACCAAGACATATTTAGAACGCCAACAAATACCGCAGAACTAAATCAGTCTATAGCTATTAGAACCATGAGTTAGGCAGCCCAGGTTTTAAATATCTCCTCCTGCTGATAAGAATGGAGATAACTCACCATGGTGTCCACGGGTCCTTTTGCGGTTGTTACTCAGCCTGAGTGGATTAACATCTTCCTCACCATGTGTCTCTGCTGAACAGCTGCCAAGTTTTTGTTTCCAGGGAAACTCTGACGTCTCGGAAACAAAAAAAAAAGGAACCTCAAATAATCAAAATGATTTTTTATTTATATTTTGTTTCTTGTATTCTCATTATTTAGTGTTTCCTGACTGTACAGCAGCTGTTACTCTGCTTCTTTCAACTAAGTTTATTTATATCACACCACATAGCTAATGTAGTCTCAAAGAACTTTAACAGATTCATTTTATGTGTAGAAATATAAAAAGAAATTTAGTTTGAATTTAATCAAACCAATCCAATTCATTCCAATACATAGATCAAACACAACTGATTATTACATAATAATCTTCTTAAAGCATAAGCATATATTGCTTAATTTACACAAAAAAAGGTGTACTACATTCAGATATTACAGTTCTAAACATCAGCACTGGGACGTTTATTTCATGCATAACCTTTGTAAGAACTGCTTAGAGTTTGGGCTCAGGTTATGTAAAAACAATGGAATTTTTTAACAAGCCCATTTACCTTAAAGAGGAAACTCAAAAGTCTATTACTGCAGCAGTTACTCTCAAATGTCTAAATAGCAGTAATGAAGAAAGATTGTGTTTTCATATTGGCTTTTTGAATAGGTTTCACTTTCATTAGAAGAGTTATATGGAATGTTAACATAATATTTTTGCATTACATAATTTTAATGAGTTGAGAAGTCTGTCAAAACTATATCTATTACATTACTTAATGATAGTAGTATATGAATTAATATAATTATTATCTTTAATAATAATAATAATAATAACAATTATTATTATTATTATAATTAACATTATTTTTATTATTATTATTATTATTATTATTATTATTATTATTATTATTATTATTATTATTATTATTATTATTGTAATAATGTTATTGTCCATTATATTGTTAATAGTTTTAATTTGTTTATTTGATATTTAGTAATTATTTGGTTTATTATTTCTGCTCTGACTATTTTCAATAATCAACCATTTGACAATATCTCTTAGCTTTTGTAATTTATTTATTAATCTAACTTCTTTTAACAAATAAAATATAAATGATATGTGCACTATTATGCTTTAATTTATGTCTAATGTTTATGTGATTTCATTTACTGGGCATGATTTTTTCAACATATATTTTAAGACAGGGGAGTTTCTTATTTTTTTATGCAAGCTGTTTTCTTGTTGAAAATGTTTTAAAAGCATGACACAAACAAAACTTGTAATTTTACTTTTCTTTTGAGCAATTTTATGTTTTATTTTTGTGTGTCTTGAATTTCCCCACTGGTTTTATTTCTTGATTTTTAGAGTGTAATTGAGTTTAGAGCTTACCTACAGTGGTAATATATACAGACATTTAGATCCATTTCGTAAAATCTTGTTTTTAATTTGGTTTTTCAAACACTTGCACACAGCGCCCCCTACAGTTTAATACCCGTTCCAGATTCATATCCGTACTGGGGAGTGTTTCTCGGTCAAACAAAAACATGTCTGAGTGTGACAGGCTGAACCGTTAGTCGGTAGCTTTCAGCCATCCGCTGTCACTGCTGCTGGTCGTCGATCCGACCGATTGCTTTATGGTTCCTGTCGTGTTCACGGCAGATAACCCAGAGAGATGCCACAGAAAGCACTGGGATCCATTGTAGGTCTTCTTTGTACCGGGACCTGTCTGGTGCAGGTAAGCCCGTATTGTGAGCTCACCCTGTCGGCGTAAGCTTCCAGCCCACACCGCTGCTCCGGGGCTTGGTGAAGGCCTGCCTGCGATTCTTTTTTGTCTCCTCCACAAAGGAAACAGGGCACGGTTCGCTTCTGTTTGCCGTGGGTGACGTCAGTTAGCAAAAGTTTCCCTTCATATTTTAAGAGTTATTGTAAAAACTAGAATTGTTTTCTGTCTAAAGTACATTCACAATGGTGTTTTAATGGCCCATTTCGAGAGTTAGAACCGAAGGTGTTAAGATTAACGCTAGCTGTTTTGCTAACGGGGACCCGGCGAATCGACATATTTATTCATAGCTGCTGATGTTAGCTTGGCAGACTGAATAGGCAACTTATTGACAGAACATTTCACCATAAATAAATGTTTTAACTTAGTACAAGCAATTTGATAAAAACGAGACCTCATTCATAGGTAGTCTACAGTGTAAATATATTTGAAAGATATAGATAATAGTTAAGCAATAGTTGTGACAGTGAAGGAATTTCGTTATCGCGTATTTTCTAAAATCTTATTAACATAAAAAATAAAGCCAGACTAAAATGTTTTTCTCCTCGGGCCCTTTTAAAGCAACTATTATGTATTAATTTGGCCTTTAGCTAAACGAAACTAATGTCACTCAAACAGCACAATTTCTTTGTCATTTTAAACAGCATTGTTTCATGGTTATCTGCTGCTTTTATTTAACAACCTACTGGAGAAAGTGTTAGCATTTTTGGATTTTCCACAAGAAAGTACATTTCATATACTTATATGTATATGTATATGAAATGTATATGACAGACATGTCCAACTTTATAGAAAGTGACACTGAAGTGATAACGAGAAAGGACAAGCTTGCTGGCCTTGTATTTGTTTACTTTTCTGCTCGGATATTTACTCTGTCTTCCTCTGTGTCTACCTCTCCTGTGTACTGAAGGGAAAAGAGTTTTGTTCGGGGGTAAATAATGAACAGTACCGCTGTGAGATGGGTTACTGCTGTGGGGAGACAGAATGCTGCACTTACTACTACGAACTATGGTGTAAGTACAAATGTGTAGTGTGTGTATGTTAACTTTTTAATGTGTGACTACTAAATGATAAAGAATATACACTTTTTGTCACTGTTGTTTCTCTGGAGGGACTATTAAATTGAATATAGAACCTGCTTTGTGATTGAATCAGGCGCTTTCAAGGTTCCTTTTCAGTCTAAGAAAGTATGGAGTTTAGCGTTTTCAAGGTCTGAACAAGTATGGAAAAAATATTTATATTTCCAGACATTTCACTATATCCCATTTTCTGAAAGTAGTCCTGCTTTTTCAAACCATCCATCAATTTACCCATTATCCTTGATTGCACCTTTATTAATCTCCATTACCTATCTTCACATGCACTTTCTTTTCACTATACATCCTTACGTTATATTGGCTGACTATCAATTCATTATGGCATCATTCTGTTCATTCAGAAGATGGAAATCCATCTTTCATCTTTCTATTTTTTTCACTCCTTTATCTTCACATATTTAGCTTGTGTATGCTCCACATTTAAAGCCAGACACCCTAAGAAGGTTAAAGTACATTTATAAAATTAAATGAATCTAAAAAGAATTGAGAACACATTTACATTATACTGTATTACAAGGATTGCTTTCCAGGACAGTTTGGGAAAGTCGATAAAATTATTACATCCCACCTGATCTTTTTTCAGCTTTGGATAAATGTAAAAAAAATAGTTATAAAAATCTAGGAGTTTCTACGGTTTTGTGTCTGTGCCATTATTTTAAAAATTACATTTTAAATAAAAAAAAGGGGTGTTTTACTTTGATTTCAGTTCCTTCTCTTTAATTTCTTAAAGTAAAATTAAATATGTTTTACTCCTCATTATTTGTTTTAGCTATACTTAACCCTGTGCAGTAATGGTGCTAAGATTAAACTGAGACTACTTCTTCCCTCAGGGTTCTGGTTGGTATGGACGCTAATCATAATGCTCAGTTGCTGTTGTGCCTACCGACACCGGAGAGTTAAAATGCGTCTGCAACAGGAGCAACGGCAACGTGAGATCAGCCTAATGGCCTATCAGGGTGCTTCCAGCTCCTTCATTACACCGCCACCTCTCAATTTAAGTAAGATTGTGATTTATTTGTGGTTTAAAATGTTCGTGTCAAAGATGCTGCCTTGCAAAAGTAAATACTTTACACCCCTTGTAAGTTTTTACACATTTTATCATGTTACAACCACAAACTTAATTTAATTGAATTTTTATTTTTATTTTTTGTGAATTTCTATGGTAAAACAAAACAAAGCAGAGCGTAACTGTAAGTGGAAGAAACCATTGCATGATATCCCACACTTGTTACAAATAAAGATCAGAAAAGTGTGGAATGTATTTGTATTTGTTACTTTTCAGATTTGCAACGCTAAATGATGCTTAATGTTTGCTTCAAGCCTTGAAAAAGAACACAGTAAACTCTGGATAGATAAGATCAACATTTTTATTTTAATAATATATGCAAAATACTAGGTGTGTGAGGGGAGGCTAACACTAACACTGCACATAACCCTAAGCACATCATCCCCACCTTGAATAAAAACAAAATCATATAATTTTCCTTCCACTTTACAATTATACACTGCATGTTGGTCTTTACAAAAATGAATACACCAAATTTTGTGGTTGAAGGACCAAAAATATCAAAAAGTTGAAAGACTGTTAATACTTTTGCAAGGAATTATTGTAATTTCTCTTTTTTGTTGCCTCACATGCCCAAACTTTATATCTCGCAACTAATGTCCATATTGTTTTTGTTTCAATGTATGTGGCAATTTTTTTTTTTTTTTTTTACTTTGCCAAAGGAGCTTCTTTCACATTTATCTCTTTATACTGAACACAGATCATGAGATACAGACTTGTAGTCAAGTAATATTAAACGCTCAGAAAATGTCTTTTGTGACAAACTTTCCTGATGTAGCTTACTTTGATTGCACCTTTATTAATCTCCTTTACTGTATCTTCACGTGCTTTTATTATTTCTGACACCAGAGGTTGTCGAGTTCTCTTGATTTTCCATGAGCCAAAACCAGATATTTATCCTGATCTTGCCGCACTCAACTGCAAATCTTTGTGTTTTGAAGACTTGTGGTTGAGCTGAAACTGCAGCAGTGACACCCAACAGCAGAGACGTCATCTTAATGTCAGTGGTCACTCTAGGACTTGGCAGGAAAAAGGATATCATGTCCATTAATATCACAAGTGGCAGTTGGACAAGCTTCCCATTTGTCAGAGTGTAAAACCCACAGCGAGCAAGAATGACAACACAACTCCAACCTGCATTCATATGTAGACAGTGACTCACACAGAGACACTCTCGATGTCTAGCAGGCCTTCCATCCAGTAAAAACGGAGACAACTCATCCTTTAAAAAAACACTGCGTCATCAGATTGTAATAGTATCCACAATAGGTTTAATGAAAAACTCAAACACTTATAATACTTTTGTTGTATTATAATTGAGTAAGCGAATTATGGTAAACCATAACTGAGTTATTTCTTACACAGTGTTCTTTGCATCTTGCTACAAACCAGTCAAAGCAGCATTTTTCTGACAGTGATGAGTGGCACTTTATTAAAGTATTAACCAATTAAGTTAGCCACACCTTTCATCTTTTTTGTTTGTTTGCTACCTGAGCAGTCTTGGGTAACTAAATTTCTTTCACCCCTCAGTGTGGGGAAATTCACAGGGATCATCACCATCTTTGGCTGTCGTAAACAGCCGACTGATAAACTGGACCGGATAGGGAGGGGCGAGTTGAACTCTTTGCTGAACACAACCTGAGGGAATGCACTTTGCTGTAGTAAAAGAAAAATTCTGCAAATGCATTATGATGGAAAATTTCAGTAGATTTGACAAGGAAAGGGTGAATTATTTGCAACCAGCTTTAACCTGAAAAGCAACTGATGTTTGACCAGGATATAGGTAAAGGTGCAAAATTTGCAAAACAAACAATGAATGCAAAAAAAACCCAAAAACAAATGAGCAAACATTATTAATGTCTCTCTGCTTGGCATTCATGTGAAGCATAAACAAGAAAAATGACCTGTACATCCAGCTGCTGAAAAAAAAGTTTGTAATTTCCCTGTGAAATTATAATTGGATCATTTTGTCAGTTTTATTGACAAAATGCCTGTCGTTACCTATATATACTCACTTCCTACTTTAAAGGGACGTGTGGTTAAAAATACTTTTTTATTGTTAAAATGTGCTTTTAAAACTATACCTATGCTTTGAAAAACAATCAAAAATGATATTTATTGATCCTTTTCTTTATTAATTGCTTTTATAGGAAGCCAGCTCAGATAAATTTATATCCTTTTCCTTTTTAAATCTTCTTTGTTTGATCAATGTAGTGAAGGACTAAACTCCTGCAGCTTCTTGTTTTATGATCCTCAGGGTTTTGGAATGACTGCAAGCTTCCCGACTACGAAGAAGTCGTGGGTCACCCCCCGACCCCGCCTCCCCCGTACTCCGAAAACCCTCCTGAGTCAGCTCCGGCGGCTGCCCCTCAAATAAGCCAGCCGGTTTCTGTCTCCGTGCCACGAATGTTCCCTGACGCAGAGCCAGTGGCGCACCATCAGGCATCTGGCGTCTCGTCTGACGAGGGGGCAATGTCACAAGCTGACCAACCACAGAGCCGGGAAGAGGAGAGCATAGATGTTTTGCTGACGGGAGAGGCGGCAGGGGAGGGGGAAGATGAGGAGGACGACGAGCTCGTAACCCGACGCCGGCACGTGACCGGCGACTCAGGGATTGAGGTGTGCGTTTGCCAGCTGGACGTAGACGAGGGCTCAGGACCGGAGGAGGAAAGCGACGAGGAAAACCGGATGTGCAAAGGTGCCGGCAGGGACTGCTGCTCCGGACGCCCGCAGGAGACCTTCAGGCAGAAGGAGTGCACCTCGGAGCTGCCATGCCAGTCCGCCAACACCAGCACTGGAGACCACATGGTGTGATTCACAGCATCAACAGCCAGAAAACCAAATTCAGCTTCCAGCTTCACACAGGGCCATAACTATCGACAAGGTCATTGGCACGGGGTAAATGGCTACGCTTTATTTCCCTGAACTAATATTTGCGAAATGATGACGTTAACTAATCAGTTCTGGCTCTTGTTTAGGATTGATACAATAACAATGTGGGCAAGGCACGGCTTATTCCCCATACTTCTCTTAGAGGGGGGATCCAGTAAATGTTCTGCTTCTCTGTCGGGTATATTTCTACCTTCTGTTCGGCGAGAGAACGTCACTGAGTGGTGAAAAAGAAAGGAAGCGGCCATTTTGGACTGAAGGCAGAATTGACCATTTCTCTCGCCATCTCCTGCAGCTCTGCTTTCAGGTTTCTGTTCCACAACCCTCGTAGGTCAGAACATTTCCACCCTGCCCTCCCAACTAAGGTTTGAAGCATGCTGCAAAACGACGTTTCTCCGGTCTCCCCCAAGACTGAGCACGTTTGAGGGAAGAACAAACATTTTCAGCAATCAGCTTGATCTTGCAAAAATTGGAAACAGATTATGTTGGGGGGTTTTTTTCCTTCCCGAAGCCGTTTAATGCGTATAAGTACTGAGTGTTTGCTGTGAAATCTAGGCCACAGCTGCACAGTGATGTCATCTCTGAGGTCATGGCCGCCCATGTTGGGGCGGAGGGGCTAAAACACTTGAGTGGAGAAGAGATCCACTTCTTGTGTTTTAAATGTCACCCTGTTTTTTGTTTTTTTTTCCTTCTGTTTTGATATCATAATGTTGTCACCAGGGCTGCTTGGTATCTAATTAGAATGATGAAAGTGGTGCTCGGCTTTGTAGTGATTTATTGATTGTCTGCATGTATGCATGCGATCTTCCCCTACTTCAGTTCCTAGCTGCAGTAAATCCCTTGTACTAACAAGATGGGCAGGTTTTTAGTCAAAAAAAGGTCTTGAGGGGAGATCTGTTGTTTTTTATTTGACTTGTTATGGCTGAGAGAATTTTTATCACTCAGCATGTTGTTTTTTTTTTATGTCAATATTGATGTAGTTGCTCTTTGCTTTCTCATCACATAACCAGCTCTGCTTTAGTAAATGCCACAGGTGTCATGATTCCTTGCAGCAGATTTCCTGGGTTTGGATGTGTGCGGCTGACAGTGCAGTGACAAAATTGTGAAATATGCTTTTGAGATCGGTGAGGTAAAAATTTAAAGCACTGATTTTGATGAGTTTTTTTTTCTTTTTGCACGAGGCATGACTTGGTGTTTTATATTTGAGTGAATTAGCATATTCCGTCACTTCCAACAGTCTTACCCTATGGTGGCTGAGGAACTCAGTTTAAATATTTGTAGGGGTAAAGCGGTGGATTGATTCCTTTTTTGATGTCTTCATGTAGTTTTCTTGATGAGTGCTAACTAGGTAGCTGGTGCTGTCGTGGGTTTCTGTTCTTTCTATAGCTGTTGTCAGTGTGAGGGATTTGCAGTGGCATTTTTCCACTGGCAGCAGAGGGCCAGTACATTAGCAAGCTGAGATGGTTGCAAGCTCTGCTCGACAGTCGATTTGGTCTTGGCACGACCACAGAAATGCTTGCAATGAACTGCATGTTCTGCACCAATGCATGCGGCTTGTTTTCCCGAACTGTAGTGTTTTCGCTTGGAATATAAAAAAACACAAAAAAAAAAGCTGAGGAAAGCCGCGGCATAATGAAGTTCCTACACAGATATTCTTCTGTCTGAGACAAGTTATTGTCAAGAAATAAACCTTAAAAGAATGAAGTTTGGGGAAAAAGGAAAAAAAAGATCAAGCTTTTTATACATCTGCTCTGATTGTGTGCAAAAACTCAGGTCATCTGACAGCATAAGTGCACGCATGCACCCACAATGCAATGCTCTAAAGCTGCTTCTTCGGTAATATCAGTGGCTTTAATATTCCAACCAGGCATGGGCGGCTAGGAGATTATCAGGGTGTGAAATATAATGTTTTAACAATATTTACACAAAAATACACTTGCTAAATTTAGAAGTGAAAAAGCATAGTAGCTCTTTCCTTACCAGCTGAAAAGCAGTGTGCAGCAACAAGTGGGGGAGGGGTGTTAAATGATCACAATGTTTGGAAAAGCTGGACAAAACTTTAGCCTTGATCCCGATAGCTGGTCCATGCCTATTTGTTTTTTTAAAATGGGTTCAGTGCCTGAATCAGACGACACCAGTGCGACTTTTGTACAAGAAGTTTACACCATGGCTTCATAAAGAGGAGGAACAGAAATACTTCAGTGTTGCTTGAGAAAAAAGTTCTCCTCTTATTAGTTCCACTCAAAACACATAAAGTCATTTTCTTTGTACACATCAGAATGAAAATGTTTCCTCTCTTCAACAACCTGCAGCAGCTTTTTTATTATTATTATTATTTTTTTTTTTCTAGGTTGTGGTTGGTTAGGGTAGAGTGCTGCTGCGGCTAGAATGTAGCAGAGGAACACGGCAGAACGTGTCGGGACAGAATGATGCACACGCACCGTTGGCTGAAACTACCAAAATGTTCCCAGTCCTTTTGTTGCGATAGTGCTGCATCACCTAACAGGTGCTTGAACATGAAGCCATTCTGACATGACCTTTGCAGAGGAGCGGTTGCAATGTGAGCATGCCTGCACACCCCTAAGCAGATTTGATAAACCGTGTTTTGTTTTTTTTTCTTGACAGCACACCTTAAGCTGCCTTGTTGCATTTCTATAGAGCCAATGTCTTGATTAGAGCTGCACAGATAATATATAACCTCTGTATGTGGAAACTGGTGTAATACTGCCTTATTAGAGTACATGTAGTCGTCTTTTTATATATATATAAATTGTAATATTTGTGCAAGCATGGTTGTATTAGAGAGCAAAGGAGCACTGTTGTGTCAGTAGAAAGTAGCATTTAATCTCGTTCTGGAAACGTTTGCAGGCTCTGTGCTGAGGGGATGTGGCGTACATTTACAAGCCACCGAACTGAAGTGGTTTTGTTGCTGAGTAGTGGTTGTTGAATTTAAAAAATACTGTGTGTAATTATAGCTGTGGCACTGATGGAAATGTGTTCAGACCAGATTTATTGTAAACAGTTTTGTTTTTGCTTTCCTGTGCATTAGATTGAAGCATGAGGAAGCAAGATTGTTGCTGTTACTGTTTTATTTTTTTTTTATTTTTTTGGAAAAGACTCACCGTTGTTCACAGTGCCTTGCAAAAATATTCACACCTGCTGAAGTTTTCCATCCTCTTTCATCCAACAACCACAAATCGTTTTCTGGTATTTTATATCACAGACCAAGATGAAATAGTGCATAAGTAGAAGGAAAAACATGTATGGGTGTCTAATATCTAGAGATTTTTTTTTCACCAATTCTTTGAAGATTAAGTAGTGATTTTTATTCGTTTGTGTTTTGTCCAGGCTTTAACTGGACCATTCTGTCACATGAATATGCTGTGATCTAAACCATTCCACCGGAGCTCTTTCTGTGTCTTTAGTGTCGTCTTGCTGGAAGGTGAATTTCCCCCAGTCCAAAGTTTTTTTTTGTTTTGTTTTTTTATGCACTTTTTTTAAGAGATTTTTCTCCAAATCTGAACTGCCTCACTGGTCCAACGCATCTCCATGACTCTGCCACCACCACGGTTTGCAGTGGGAACGGCATGTTCAGATCGCTGCGCCATGTTTGTTTTCCACCATACTGGTTCCACCGGACCAGAACCTTTCCTTCCACTTGACCGCTCCGTCTCCTACATGGCTGATTCGTCATAGAACCAGATTCTGAGGCCTTTGATAAAATTGTACTCGGGTTGACTCTGTTTACAAAATGATGTGATTTCAGAAGGTCGGTTGGTTGTACGTTTGATTAGAGGTATCAGAGAAAATGCATGCGGATACCTCACATTTTTCAAATCTTTTGTTGTAAAAAAGTATATAATTTGAAGTCCTCCTTTCACTTCACAGTTATGCACTACTTTGTCTTGGTCTGTCATAAAGCATAAGGTAGCTTGAGGTTTGTGGTTGCTATGTGACAAAACATGGAAAGCTTCAAGAGCTATGGATACAAGGCATGTTGTACATGTACATATTTATACCAATTACAGCAGCGGAGGGCAGTGAGGTTAGGGGCTCTTTTGTAAATCCCTCCTTGATTTTTACACATTTCCCGAGACTAAGGGCTAAATATTAATCATAAATTGTCAACAGACATATGCTCTAGTGAGCGATTAATCGGTTTTGTTCTTTCTTTTTTTTTCTTTTTTTTTACCAAACCACAGTTACAGTGATCCACTATCTGAACACAGAGATGCGTAAAGTGAACTTTGGTCGTTTCCCAATGTGGTGGAGCTCATATTTATATATTAACCTATTGTATATGAACTTGTGTGTGTGTTTGTTCTTTATTTTAGGCTTTATCCTTGCCTTCTTGTTTTGTCAACCTTAACAGAGGTGCGTGATGGTCTCTCCTCACACGTATGTTCACACTGAAAACACACGTAACCGTCTGCATGCGTGGATGTGTGGAGCGTTACCGGTGGACTGTGACTCCACCCTCAGAAACTGCATTTGCTTGTTTGCCTCCGTTTGAACTCCTTCCCAACGAAAAGGGACACATCCACCCACGTAGATCTGCAAAAGGCCTTCGTCATTTCCACTCTTCACAGGTCATCCACGGGTCGCGCCCAAGAGGTCGCCTCGACCGTGGTCTGTTCGGTTTCACTCTCAGGGTTATTATCGTGGAAAAAGCAGAGCGACAACAGATTTCAGATCACCATCTCTCAAAAAGCCAAAGGAAACGTTTCATGATTGTCACATGTTTTGATATTGGCTCCCCCTACATCACGCATCTCTGTGAACTTTACTCAACTAGGCTATGCAAAAAACATAAACCTACTGTTATATGCTGCGACCCCCTTTCTCTGTCAGATGTCCATGGGCACCAGTACAAGCAATATGACTGTCAGCACTCGTGGCACTGCGTTGTACTGTAATCGATCAGTGTATGTGTATGTATTTTAAAAATAATGTACTTGTAATGCTACTGCAATGTCATGATAACTCTGTATGCTTCTGTATGCCGAGGGATTTTTGTTGAAAAGGGTATGTTTCATCCCCTTCTTTTATTTTTTTGGCTGTTTGTTGTATCTGCTGCCCAATAACTTTCCACTCTTGACTCATGGATAAACTCTGGATAAACCACATGTCAAAGCTGCGCATGCTCAAAGAGAAATGTTGAAAATGTCCTTTTCGCTGCTGCTGTTCAGAGCAACTTTCTTCTTGTTTTCTGTCTTTATGAACTTACAGAGAATATTTAACCGTTGCCTTTAATCCTCTCAATACAGCACCATGATATTTCTGTAATATACACATGAAAGACCTCACCATGGAACACAGTTGGATTAAACCAGCCAACATTAAACCAGCAGATTTTAGGCTAATGGGCCATTTAAAATGAGTCCTCAACATTTAGCCGAAAGAAACATTATCTAGGTTGTCAGTGGGACTTTTTCTGCAAAATCTACAACTTATGTTTTTTCCTTCCTCTAAACCATGGGTAATACCAAACACAAGGAGGTGCTGTGGTTAGGATGGGGTATTTTTTCCGTTTTTGCCAAAAATGAGAAACATGTAAATCTGAAAGGGAAGCAGCCGTCTATGGAAAATCCACTCTTTCAACATTGTTGTTCTGGTAACTTTTAAAGAAGCCAAATTGAGTAAAGTGGAATACAAGAAAAAGAAAAAGAAAAAAAAAAAGCAATGACTGACAGATGAAATTGCTTTGGTTTTTGGTTACAAGTCTACTGTGTACTGTCTGGGTCATCGTTTGTATTTTATTTTTTTAATAAAACAAACATTGGCGCTCTGCTGACTGTTTTTATTGATTTTAGGTCCTCTAAATTTAACTACAAGCTTTTGTTTTACAGTAATCTATGCATTGCAACTCAAAAATACCCCAAGCAGACCCAAGCATCTGATTGGCTAACCTGTGTAGTATCTCAACCAACGCCTTGTTTACAGCGGTGTGGACCCACCCACTGACTTTGATGGTCAGACTAATGACAAAATAATTGGATGACATCCTGCAACACAGAACTATGAAAAGAAAAAGAAGAAAATTAGTGATATATGGACACAAATTGTCACATTTCTAATTATATATTGAAAATTTCTGAAACATTTTGCCTCACATAAAATTGTGGCATGTTTATACTTGGGTACTAGTAACTGTTTACTGACGATTATAAAAAGAAATAACTGTTCTCTCCCTGATTTAATGTAATCAAATGAACTTTTTTAATTTTGTGAAATAGCGCTTGTGCTACAAAAAGCAGAAGAGACTTGTTACATTGAACAGTAGATAAGACACATTTTATTTAAAAAACAAAACAACCAGAGAATGCAAATGAGTGTCATGGGAAATAAGATGGTCGTCTACTTACAAAAAAGAATCAAATCAATTTGAAGCATAAAGATGATGTGCAACTACACCAGCCTGTTGCGTCAGACCTGTATGTGTGCAGGGCTTACAGCAAAGGTATGAAACACAGAGACAAGAGACATGTTTGTACTCGTAACAAAAGAAACAACAAACAAAAGGTCATTTTAGTGATAGGAAAGAGAAAGCTGCTATATTGCTTACATTCTTAGCAAATCTCAAGTCTCTCACAGGAAAAATATCTTTAATAAATATATTCGAAGTTAAATTCTCCCACATTATCTCATAAATGCCTAAAAACCCAGACTAGTCGTGTTCATACTCTAGTAGTGGAAGTCAGCAAAGATAAAATATCTTCATATCTTTTATCACATCCAACAATAAATGATTTGCCTTCAACACATATGAACATTTTAAAATGTACACTTTTGCATGTACATTGGCACTCAAAACGTAAACAGCAGTCTAGACAGCATACAAGCTGAAAACCTGACATTTTCCGACTAAAAAGCACTGAGAGGTGATCATGTTGCTTTGAGAATGCATAAACAAGCGCAATATAATCATTTAACAAAATCTTGAGATCACATTTCAAAAGAAAACAAACACTTCAATTTTATTTTAAGTGGACAAAGTTTTTGCATTTTAAGAAAAATGCATAATGTTATTTGCTAAATCATAATTGGATTAAAAACAGTCAGAAGTTCTAATAGAAAGGAGCTTCAACATATTTGTTTTTATATTATAATTAATCTGTCCAATGAATGCTGTAGTTGTATTATACTAGTTAATGTAAAGCGGTGTCAATGGCTTTGGGCAGGTGCATGTTCTTGTAGGAGCCAATCACAATGAAGACACAGGAAGAAAACTCACATTATTAAATCTAAGTTTAATTTTCTGAGACCGAAAACTTTAGCATAATCAGTCTGTTTCAGGTACTTAAGGATCCATTCTGGTGAGACAGTCTGGTGCCAAAAATTTCTGTGAAACATAAGGTAATCATGTGAAAGGAGAGAGAAAATGCTGCCGCTCCGTCAACACTTAAGAGGAGGCGCTTTATATGTACTGGATCACGAAAGGAAACCAAAGGTGCCCATGGAACAGCTTAGGCTTTTAGCACAAGTTACCATGGTGATAGTACAAGGCAAGAAGGGAGGCAGCTTTGTTAAAAATCCTGACCTGAACCCTAAGTTACATCAGTAAACAAGTGGAAAATGATGAAATTGGGTCCAGAATTCCTTCTTAAGCTAAGATCAAGAAACAGAGGATCCTTAATGTAACATGAAAAAAAATGTGTTATTTAAAATTTTAGATTTATGTACAATGTTATCTTCCAAAATTCAGGGAAGGCACTACTAAATGTATCCACATAATGATTAAATACAGCAACAAAAAAACTGTTACACTAGTTTGCGAACCGTCTCAGTCTGCTTTCATTTATCTTTTAGAAACAAGGTTTGTTTTTTTATTTGTTTTTTGGGGTTTTTTTAAAGAAAGAGTTACAAACCTCTCAGAAATATTGGGCAGCAGGGTTGATATTACGTTCCAACCATTTGTTGCTTCACATAAAAAGAGCCTATTTAAGCATCATGTGTTCCACACAAAATACACCGATAACATACAAGTTCACCTCAATTTTCTTAAACTGAAAACATAGTAACCTAAAAGTTCTCACATGTTATTCTTTACTGAACCAGACTTTCAACATCAATTCAACCTCTTGTGCCTCAAAACAGCTGGAAGAACCTGAACTATATTCAATTTAAATTATATTAAATTAGATTAATTAAACAAGTTCAAAACAACTACACTAATGTAAAGTATAAGTGGACGGACCTGATCAAATATCGTACATAGTATTTCTCTTAAACATTTTTTGCTTTTTTCATAAAGAGCAGAAGAAGCTTTGGAGCAAAGCAAATAATAAATCAACTGAATAAATAATTCAAGTAGAACATTTTTCTCAAGTTCATAATTAAATGTAGTACTAAAAATGCCATCTGAATGTCGCTTAGAGACCAAATTTTAAAATGACTCATTTATTTACCGCTCGGTCTAGGGAAAGAATAAGGCTGCATGATATAAGGAAAACGCAAAATCCGATGATAGTGGTGAATGACGCAATAATGATATGAATAAGATATACAATAATAAGCTTATAGTAGCAATCGTATACCACAGATAATGAGCAAACCCTTCCAGCTTCTGGAAAAAAATGTATTCATTATTTCCATCACAAAAATAAGGTTTTATTGAAAAAGCTGCTTCTGACTTTACCGTCTTTTAAAACTTTTCATGCTGAATAAAACAACTTATATTACAAAATGTAAAGAGGTTTAATGTATGGTATTTCAATTACTACCAATTATTGCAGTCCAGACTGTTCTCTGCAATATGCCAACTGCATACAGGGATGTTGGGATAGCAATAAATTTGAGGTATTGTGCAGCCCAGGAAAGACTGACATTTATTTTAAAATTCACACTTTTAACATGGTTTAAATATTGAGAAGTTAATTTAGGCATTCATCCGGACAAAGTAAGTGCAGTGAACATAGCTACTTAGAAGAACTATCAAGGGTGAAAAATGTAAATCCCTCCAGCTGGTTCAGAACCATTGCTGGAAAAATGGCTTCAGTTGCAGGGAAAGCCTGTCCTCCTTCTCCTGTCAAACTGGGTAAAAACCTCCGCTGCTCCGCCGCTCAATGGCAGCGTCTTACTTCTCATCTGATCTCAACTGGGTCGGTGGCCCACAGTAGTTATAATAATCCCTGAGCCCTTTGTGGTGTTCCTCAGTAGAAGCGCTTACGTCGGCTCTCGTTCCAATGGCTGTAGACCACTATGCCGATGACGATGAGGAAGATACATCCCAGCATGGAGAAGAGAACAGTGAAGAAAATGGATAATCCGCTCATCCCTTCTTCAGTCTGACCCACTGGGAAGAAGAGAAAAACAACAAAAGTCAATATGACAGAGAGAGAGGATCTTAAATGATTCAAATGTGCTGGAACAAATGTATTATTATTATTTTTTTGCATGTCTTACGTCTGAGGAGTTCCATGTTGTCCACGCTGGGGATACTTATTACATCCTGCTCCTCCTCCTCCTCTTCTTCCTTTTTACTCCGCAACACCGTCAATTGGTAAAGTTTGAGGGAAATGATGTCATGGTTATCTATCAAGTTTTAGAAAAACAAAACATAATTAGTCTACGTTTTAGATTTTGAGTCTTCCAAACACACATATTATGATTCAAACTTCAACAGTGCATTTCTGCGCGGCTAAAATGATTTAACGAGCATAGATGAGTCAAAAATGTTGGTCTGCATGTGTATTTACATATTAACTGGATGAATCTCTGTTTAAATGAAGCAGAACAATTTGTAGTGGCTGATAACGTTTTCAGAGCTGTTCACCAGGGAGTGTCAATGATTTACCCGAGAGATCGCCAGTAATTGCTGAAGCTCCAAAATAATATCCCAGAGGCAGCCTCACACCAGGTATGTCCAGACAGTCCCTCCACTCATGCTGACCATCAATGTCTATCATCACCTGCCCCACAGATTGCAGCCAAACAAAAACATTTTTAATTTCTGGCGTAGGCGTCTTTTAGCCGCGTCTCCTTGTCGGCGGTTTCTCACCGTGAGCCTGCGGCGGATATATCGAATGAAGAGGAATGTGTCGTGCTTTTGATTGCGCACCATGGCATTGCAGCCACCGAGTTCGGTGGGGCGACCATCCCGCTCGTGGTCGTAACTAATGGTGCCGTTCCCCACCATGGCAATAACGAACGGGAAGATCCTCTTGTAGTTGAAGAGTGGGAGGAGAGAGACGACAAAGATAATTCAGGAAAATCTGATTTCATTTCACACAAAATTCAAATATTCCATTTTATTTTTGTGAGTGTTTTCTTTTTTTTAAATGGAGACATGCAAGTTGATTCCAGTCATTCACTCATATTTTGACAAACGATTTCTGGTCACAATACTATCATGACAGCAAAAACAAAATAAAATGCTGAAATGCACCATAAGATATGAGCAAAAACATAAAAAAAAGTTATTTGTGAATCAGCTAATTGTTTAAGCTTTTATATGAATGAAAGTAGCACAAATACAAAAAAGCTAAAAACAAAAACGTTTGGGTTTTTTGGGTTAATGCTGATAAAATGTTTAAAGATTAGGAAACACCTAAATACTTAATACTGAATACTTCTTTTGACAAAATGGTTAACATGGCATATAACCACAATATGAAGATGAATTAACAATAAAAATCAGAAATATGGCAAATAATGCCACAAACGTTTCTAAAATCATCATTAGCAGTGATGTTGCTTATATCTGTATGAAAAACAGACACTATCTCATGGTTGAAATCACAATAGTCAATGTTTGGGAAAGCAATCCCTATATAAATAAATCAGTGTATTAATAATAGTGATAATAATGAAATAGAAATGTACCCAGGATGTAGGAACATTGTAATGTCTTCTTACCTTTTTTCCTGTTCAGAATAAAAAAATCTAAAACTGAATCTGTGTCGGTCTTGTTTTTCTTGTTAATAAATAAGTATTTGCTGCCATTTAGATTTTCATTTCAGTAAAGACAATTTTAAATGACATAAACCCAAAGCACATCTTACATATTAAGTGTTTACACCCCACTTCCAAATTCTTTATTGTGTGAAAATAAACTTTCATACAACTTTTTTAGATTTTATGTGATAAAGTGGTGTACCATTGTGAGGTGAAGGGAAAAGTAGAAATGGCTTTTAAAGTTGTTTTTTTTTTTACATATTAAAATCTGTCAAGCACTCTACTATGCTGACCTTTTCTGAAAGTTGAATGAAAGCAGGAAAGGACAAACATGTCAAAGATGCTCTGGCTAGATGAGACTAAAATGTTACTTTTGTAACATCATCTTGGAAAAATAACATGATTTTTTTTAAAAAGCTGCTAGAGGTTGAAAAAGCATGAGACTGAGGTGCACTGAGGTTCACCTCCCAGCAAAACAACAACCTTAAACATTCAGACACGACTACTATGGAATAGTTTTGATTGAAGCAAGTTTATGTGATAGAAAGGCCCAGACTTGATTTCTCATAGTTGCTTTCCATCCAAGATGACTGAACTTGATGCATTTTGCAAAAGAATTATCTCTAGATGCATAATGTATAAAGAAACTTGCAGCTGTAAAAGCAACTAAATGTACTTCTACTAAATATTAAATCAGGGGGCAAACGTTTAAGATTTTCAATGGTAAAGTATTTTATAAACCCCAGATCATTTTATTTCCATTTCAAATATGTTTATTTTTTGTTAATCTGTTACATAAATTCCTAATAAAATATCTGTAGGTTAATGTTTAGGTTGTGACAAAATGTGGAGGAAGCTGTGAATACCATTGCAAGGCTGTGAGTAGTTATAAAGTCAATGCCTTCAACTCATCAAAAGCAACTTATTTAGAAAGCTTTAAGATGCTGACATTTTAAACCTATAACAATAGCTGCATCAGTGCCATTTAAAATTTCTTATATAATTTTCTTGTTAATGAGAACCTTTTGGAGACTGATGTAATGTTCCTATTTTTAGTGTTGTTTCTTGTTTAATGTTGAAATATATAAAATATTAAATATTTTGAATGGCTTGTGAAATGTGAAGTATGCTAATGTGAGTAAAACAGTCAGTGAACCACACAGCAAACCATGCAGGGACAAAAATGTTCCAAACCAGATTGTTTTGGTTTTGGGAGCGACATGCAAGTCTAGGATGGATTTCCATTACATTGTTTTAAACACAGAACCTGGTTACCTGTGTGCGGGGGGTGTATCTCTTCTTCTGCGCCTGTGTCCAAATGATTGCACAAAGAACAGAAACACAGCCCCTTTACACGAATCTGCAACAACACCTTGCCAGTGTGAGGCGCTAGATCACTGACCAGGCTTTAGGCAGGAGTGCTGAAGCATACCTCTATGTACTTCTCCTCATTGGGATAGGTGTCCACAAACACACCCAGGCCAGTGAAGTTGTCCATATTTCCAAATACAGGACCTGGAGGCACATCAAAGTAGAGTGTTATAGATGGAGAGAAATGTTAGAAATATGTGTGAAGATTAGTACTACAATGAGTTAAATCTACATTACATTATGTCTTATCATAATCACCTTTCTGCATGCGCTCCTTGGTATACCAAATGGCTAGACCATCACCGTTAAGGTTCTTCTTTCCTTGCCCATGAACCTTAAAGTGCACCTGCATCTCCCAGTCCTTTAAGTGGCATGGCTAAAAGAAGAAGCAAAAGGTAAAGTGACATCATTCAATCAAAAGAATATTAAAAGAAGCCTTTAGTTTTGCTTTAATTTCTAAAGTAAATGTTGATCCACATAGGAGAAATTTGTTATTCTAACACTAGAGCTAAGAGAGAGAGACTGACTGGTCTACTAGTATCAATCATGTAAAATACTAAATCAATTATTAGAAATAGATTGTGCTACTCACAATGCGGCTCCATACTGCCCCTTGTCTGCTCTGCATGTCCGGTGTGAGTCGCACCTGGTCAGTGGTTACCATGGCATCCCCCATCAGCTCCCAGTGGGAGGAGCCTAAAGATCCCACACCTGCGACCACAAACGACACAATCATTACTAAAGAGCTGACTCGGCAGGTGGATGTTAACGCTAAAGCAGGTCTCCTTAGTCAGCTAAAAAAAAAAAGAGCTGCCATAATAAAGAAAGATACGAAATTATTAAGAGAGAATAATAATAGTATAGCAACGCAGCAGTAAAGTATAACAGCTAAATCTAAGATGAGAAGCTGTATTCTGTCTGAAAAAGACTTCCGTACATGTTAAACTGTGAGCGATAAAATTTTAACAAAGGTGTCGTTTATTTACTGAAAGCATCCTTCTGGAAACATCTGTCCTCCAGATTGTCCCCCACCCCTGCATCGCTTTTCCTGGACGGATGGCATACCTTGGTACGGCTTGGAGAGGGAAAACTCCCGCTTCAGGAACTCTTCCATTTCATGGTCATCGTCGGAAAAACACAGACTTACAAATAAAAGAAGGAAAGTAAAAATTAAATACAGTTTGTACGGCATTATATTCCATTTGGACATAACGTTCAGCTGTGATTTGGAGCGGCTGAGCTTGCTGCTGGTAACGGCAGCCATGGTGGGTCAAAACTCACGGAACTGCAAAAAGGCAAGCTTCGTCTCTATTGGTCCACCGTGTGGTTTGACCCATTTTAATTGGTTAATATGATTGTCGGTCATAATACGTGATTATAATTGGTCGCATTACTTTAGAAACAGAAATTAATATTTACAGTCTCTATCTACGAATCCTTAGAAACAAACAACTGTTTAAGAGATTGCAATGGTAAATTTCCTGAATTATGTGCTTTCACGCAATATAAAAACTATCCATAATTTAAATAAATATCTTTATTAAATTGACATTTATTTGTTGACAGATATTCAAAAATAACAGAAAATAAGATAATGAGCATTGTTCCACTGGATCAAACCTATATTTAGACTGCAGAAAATTCAAACTTTCCACTACACTGGTAAAATAAACATAAATGATCAAATAAGTTTGTCAATGAACACATCAAACATTTAAGTGGTGCTTGTTAAATAAAATGCATGATGTTTAATAAGTTAATTAACTAGATTAATGGTATCAACAGTCTGTTAGTAGAGTTATAACGATGTTATTGACATCGTGGTTTTTCAGAAGGCCAGAATTATTATAGGTACAAAATAAATGGCGGATGTCAAGACGTTTGTTTCACATTAAACATCAGATCAAGTTCCATGACATCCTATCAGAGCAACCTGAGTTTAGTATATAACTATCCACTGACAATATAAATTTGCACTGACAATATAAGTTTCTAGGGATCACATTTTACATAAGACCAACCCTGTCATGGAATTTTTTGCCTTTATTTTCTATATGGTTTTTTACAACTCTTTTGACCTCTTTCTGTGTCACATGTAAGATTGAATGGGGAATCCAGCATGTTGCGTTCAAAGCACCTGCGTGGTGCAGAGACTTTCTTGCTGAATCACAATCGGTGCAAACCACCAGTAAGGGTTAAAACTTTTGAGTGCTGTTCATTTCACTCTCTGCAGTATGCTTGCAACTTTGGTTATTTTGTACCTATTGTTTTTCCATTGACCAGGAATTTTTAGTTCATCCACAATTTGACAAATTTCTACATTATATATGCAAGAAAATATAACTTCAACATAGATAACAACAGACGGTCACTTAGAGTTATCTTGGTTTGAGCAGGGGTCATTATGTGTCATATTTCCAAGAGTCGGCTGACCCAAATGGGGATCAGAAACAAAATAAGTGGAAATAGAGGTCTAGTTTTCAGACACTATTTAATTACTTGATATTACTTTCAATGTTTAACCATTATTCACAGAAAATACTGAATTAAAATGAAAATAAATGCACACGTCATGGTTTAAGTTGTACATGCATACAAAATATACTTGTTCATAAAATGGAACTATGAGAGGAGAAAATAACAAGATACATTAACAAAATGAACAAATTAATTATATTTGTTTTAAGTTATGACATTTATTAATAATTATGCATTGATTGACTGATTTTATGTAATTGTGGCACTTTTGATGCTCCATACCTTGGATTTCGTAACCAGTCGGATGCTGTGGGAAAGACCGCGCCCCCTTCACGACCCTGCTGGTTCGTCGGATCCCGTCACGCTTCGTGCAGTTGTGGCCATCATACGGGGGATGGAGTAGAGGGAAGTATGGGTCCAAATGAAGAAAAAACGGTCGACATTTATCGTGACACTTGGGTCCGCTTTTTAGGTATGTGTAAATCACGTGTTTGAAGGGACTCGCTGTTTGTGTGAGAAAACAACCGGAACTGTCGGACACCGTAGCTTTTAGCAGAGTTAGCATAGTTGGCTACCCTCTCTTTAAAAGCTATATTTGTAGCAAACTTGGCGTCTGAAGGACTGTTCGTTACCAGACGACACAATGTGTGTCTTACATTGTTCAGAAAATTGTCTCCAAACGAATGGCTGAATATTTAGGCTCGTATAGTCTCTTTAGCTCTGTCGTTCAGCAAGTTTAGGCAGTGACTCATAAACACGAAGAAGGAACATTATACTTGCTCTCAGTCAAATTGAGACTGCAGTCTGATTGTTCTGCAGATGGTACTCAGCATCAGTATAGTGACTTCTGTCTCTGTTAGTACTGTAAACATTTAAAGTTAAGGGCATGAGCAGTATCCTGTCTGAAGGGCATTTTATTCCTCTACTGCAGCAGTTCCTCCCTCTTACTGGGGGGCAGAATCCATGTACTGACATGGAAATCTGTTCATCCCCCTTATAAAATCATAATCTGCTAGTTTTCAGCTCTAATCCTGTCTGTTAAGGAATTATCTCCATGTCTATATTTAGGATTGTGCACAATGAAATCTGGAAATATTTGCACATTTTTTGGAACATTGTTGTGTTATTCAAATCAAGACTTGTAGTTGTATCACTTTCATTTTTTTTTGTTTTGTTTACATATAAAAAAAGTAATGGGAAAAATCATTAACAAAATGTGATTTGAATAATAACTATGCACTCACATGTCTCTTAACTTACATTTGTACATCTTTGACCTGCATATCAAATACAAATATTGCTGATTTGTTAATGTATCACAAATAGACTGTGGGTGTTCAATTGTTCAGTGAGTATGTAATACTAATACACACACTCAAGTTTAACATCTTCAGGTATTTCCATTTCCTGGTTTTAAAAAAAACTCATAAAAAACTCAGTTATGTCATCCAGCGTTGGGTTTCCAGATCTAAAAACAGACTTCTGGGTTTCAGGAAGAAGACTATTCTTACATCTGGAGAACACAACAAGGTTATAGTCCTAACTGCATCTATTTTTGTATTCCCGCAGGCTATGCCAATGAAGTCGGGGAGGCCTTCCGTGCTCTGGTGCCAGTGAGCTTTGTTTGGGGTAGCTATGCTGTGGCCACTGCTTATGTTACTGCAGATGCAGTGGACAAAGGCAAAAAAGCAGCTGTGGTAAGACATTACCCTTTATTTATTGTATTTTCATTAAAACAAAGTGGTAATAGCTTGGCCTGTCACAATAACAAATCATGCTGGACGATAAACTGTCCCAGAAACCATTGAGAAAAATGATAATATTGACCTTTTTGAAACAATTTTCAGCTAATATGATTATGGTGTAATAACACAATACTTAAAACTTCAATTTTATATGGAACATCCCACACTGAAATGGGATAATATTTTAAATATCCAAAATAAAACACAACCAAAAACAATACATAAAAGGAAATAAAAACCACACATAACTGAAATGGATTATGAAGTCCCTGTAAACAAAATTGTCCTTCAAAAATTTTAATAATCACTATTGATTAACTGCTTATTGTGACAGGCTTAGTAATGACATTTAAATTATTAATTTGTAGGTAAGAAAGTCAGCTTCTATTTCTACAGTTTACAAATCTGATCAGAGTAAAATAACCATTGCTTTCCATGCCTTTAAATTAGACGCATGAACTACAGCCTTAATAACAATACAGTCATCACTTAAAATATATTGTGGAGCGTGCAATTTCAGTTTTATTACACATAAAAAACAGGTAAACATGTTTTTCCATTTATGTATGTTGAAAGCAGAAAACAAGGAAACAATGCACCACTAGATAATAAAAAAAACCACTCCAGTTATTTTGTCCACCCACTGAGTGTCCATACCTCCTCCTCTGCTCCTCCATCTGTCCCTCCAGGCCCACGGAGACAATCCAGGGAAGACGACACGAGTGGCCGTAGCGGTCGTGGACACGTTTGTGTGGCAGGCCCTGGCCTCTGTGATCATCCCGGGCTTCACTATTAACCGGGTGTGCGCAGCATCCCTGTATCTGCTGGGCAAGTCCACCAAGTGGCCTCTGCCTGTTCGCAAGTGGACCACCACAGCTATTGGGCTCTCCACCATCCCCTTCATCATCACTCCAATAGACAGGTTGGCACAAGATGTGTGTTTGTCCTGGTCGCATTTGGATCATGTGTAAATTGCAGTAAGACTTCACAGTTGAGGTTTTGACTTGTGGTTAGTCATTTTAGCTGTTCTTGCTGCTAAAATTCCATTAACCTTGACATATATTTTATTTTTAGCAGATTGGTAAACCCCAATAAGATGACAGCTACAGTGTAAACCTGGGTTTACCGGGTAGCAACTCCTCACTATCCTCCATCATTATATGCAGCCTTGTTAAGATGTATAACAAGAACCCTTGAAGTCAACTTTCACTGCAACAGAATCATCTCACAGTGAACTCAAACTTTAAGTCAGCGTAGGATTTATTTGTGTCTGAGTGAAGAATATGCCGTTTTTACCAGCAGCAACATTATTGGTACTTCTAAAAATTCCTAAAGAAACTGGTTTTGAATCTTCTACATTTTACTTTTTAAAAAGTGTTTGATTGGCATTTTGTTTTTGTCTTTTCTTGATGTGACATTGAAGCATTTTGTGATTTTTAAGGAGCACTAAGACTTCTTACGCAGCTGCAATGTCGAAAAAAGGAGGGCCAAACAAAACTTTGTCAGCATATCATTTTAAACAGCAATAAGAAAATGGCTTCCTCTGCACTTCATAGCACTATTCACCTGAAACAAGGTCAAACTGAATGTAAACATCACAGGTAGTGGATAGAAATGTAGGTGATAATTTTATCCACTAATTAAATTAGGTATAATTAGTGGATAAAAATGAGATTTTCCCCAACATACTGAACAAAGTGATGCATAAAAAACAAAACATTTTTAGTTATTTTTTTATGAATATTTAATTAATAAATCTATTTTTATTATGCACATTTTATAGAATTAATATTTTTGGTGTAATCACATTTTTAAATCGGATAAGTCAAAATGTTTAATTTCTTAACTTTTGTTCCACTTGAGTCTCACTTTACCATCTTTATTTGTGTCATAAGTTTAATTTGAATCTGACAATTTTATAGTGAATCAGTTTTTAACATAATGCATTATTTATCACATGTTCTGCTCTGTGCACACTGTAGGTCAGTGGATTTCCTGCTGGACTCGAGCCTTAGGAAGGTCTACAATGATGGAAAGAAGCACGAATAAAGAGGATCATGCAGACATCAGTCTGCAAACTTGCACCAATTATGCAGACACTCTGGAACACAGCCATTTCACGGTGCAAGATTTCAAACTCGCTTAGTGATATAACTGTATTACCATAGTTTTTATGACAGAGCTGGATATTTATGTACAAGGTTAGGTGATTTAAAGGGAAATCCTGCTCCAAAGTAGGCTCAGTTTTAATCTCAGGGCAGTGTGGGTTGTATTACCAAAATAAATCTTAATGAGAATGTAGTAATATAGAAATGATACAACATCTTCACTTTACCTGCTTGTTTAGCTTAGGTATAATAAATTCCTAGAAGACAAAGAAAACTTCAAATGTTGCCATCTTTCAAAAGAGAACTGACTCTTTTTACTCTGGCTTGTGAAGCAGCACTTAATATCTAAATATCAAGATGCATTTGTATCAGTGAGCTCTTGGTGTGTTATAATTAGCCATATTCAATGGCACTGTAGTATAATGGCAGGTCAATGAGCCAGGTCACTGTCAAAGTTTTCTGTTACTGAAAAAAAACTGCAGCACTTAGGAGATGTTACTTGGTGCACTTTTTCAATCTTTTTTTTTCTTTTGAAGGTTAATGAGCTTTCACTGACAGCCTTCTTTACACAGTAGTTCCAGCTTATTTGATTCTATGCACTATAAAATCAGTTTACGGTTAGAAATAGCAATTTTAGATCATTTAATACTGTATACAGTACTGAGTTTCATATCTACTGTCGGTATACTCTGCCTGAGCCAATGAAAAAGCAAAACTGTGCAATTTGACTTTACCTCCAAAGACTGGGCATTGAAATCGCATTTAGTTTTTCAGTTCTCATGTTTGGTACATTACACATTAGGTAATAGTGATCTCTGAATAGATATTAGGAATGAATAACAAATTTTAAGATATTGTTTGTCAAAATCGTGACAATTTAAGTCAGATGCTGCAATTCATAATGAGCTATGCAAGGGAGACATTGTGTGTATAGATGAGTTTAAAATTGCAAGGATTGTTTCCTGCATTTAAAAAAATCCTCAATTTACAAATATTTAGAAATTAAGAAGGGAAATCTGATAACAACTGCAGGCAGCTGAGAACACCGTACTCTAAGTAATCTGTTTAAAGGGGTAGTATTATGTAAAATCGACTTTTTTTTAGCTTTATACCGTGTTCTAATGTTATCCCCTCATAAAAAAAAAAAAAAACCTGGAGTGTTGCTTTAATTCTTTCATTTATGTTTGAGCAATCCTTGAATTTCAAGCGGCAGCCAATCGGGTGTGCAAAACGCTTGGTCTCACTGATCACCTTTTCCATGCAGCTCCTCCTTGCAGCTGCAATCTCCGCCTCTCAGAGCACCCATCCCCTCTCCTTCCCCCACCCAGTTCCTCCAGACTAGTCAGCAGCAATTAGCAAACACCTAGTGAAACTGCTCATCTACTGAGCTCATCAGAGGAGCTACTTCTCAGTGCACCGCTCCTAAGATTGTGGTGACTTCCTAAAGACAGAGGATCAGAAAGAGCAGGAGTTTCTTAAAGAGACAGAGGCCCAATTTCAAGGTGTTAAATTGCGAAGTCAAATTTCTTTTAAGTCACGTTTGATATATATACAGTACAGACCAAAAGTTTGGACACACCTGGTCATTCAAATGGTTTTCTTTATTTTCATGACTATGAAAATTGTAGATTAGATTGTAGAAAAACCTGACAGGGCTCACCTGTGAAGTGAAAACCATTTCAGGTGACTG
>CAEFZX010023611.1:0-26134 GCA_903066825.1 Alfaro cultratus | reverse complement strand
TCATTAGCAGGACTCTGGAGATCTGATCTACACAAGGAGGAGGTAATTAAGCCATTTCATACCTGTGGCACATCTAAAAACTGCAGGACTGCGGCCCTCGAGGACTGGAGTTTGAGACCCCTGCAACCAAGCCAGAGAGAATATTTATATGGACAGCTTGGTCTCAACTTTAAGGTTGTTCTTCATGAACCATTGATTTCCAATGTCACTTTATTTCCTATTAGTAATTTTTGGACAGGACTGCATCAATTGAACCTAATGGAGTGAAAAATTAGGTTCTTATGTTGCCTTTTGACAAGGTTTTAAAGCAAATTTGTTGTTTTGCAGGAAAGTTGCATCATTTATCATGTTAAAAAACATGCAGACAATTAAAAGCAAAGGAGTTTGTCTAGATTCTAGTGCAAATATCTTAGCACACTTAAAAAATAATTACAAAAGTAAATTTTCAGCAAGATGCAAAAGCATGAAAAAGATGGAAATGTACTAGTTCACTGGTAGATTATTTCGCTTGTAACATGGGAAAAATGTCAATGTCAAATTTATCTATATGGCCTTTTAAAAAACAAGTATAAACTGCACCAAAGTGCTATACAAAAACAATAACACAGTAGAATAAGTTGATAAAAAGAGAAAAAGAAAAAAATAATACAAAAAATGTTAAATAATAAGAGAAAACAAGCTTCCGTAACTTGTTGAAAAGCTACTTGTAAGATAGTTTCTTATTTCAAGATATTTGTAATAAAAAGTAAATTAAAATACTTAAGACTTTGTGTTTTTGGAGTGTTGTAAAGTTTGTCACTAAACAAGGATGTAAAGATAAAAGAAATCAGGTAAAATGTTCCTGAAAGTCTGCAGTAAAAGAAGGTATTTCTCCAGTGTTTACCCTCAGGTAAACATTTGCACCGTTATCCATTTGTGCAGAAAATGTCAACATCTTTTCCAAAAAAGGTTTTATGCTTTTGTATGCGTGTGGTACTAATGGTCCCACTTATAATCCAGCTTTGGGGTTCATTAAACTACTGCTGCTGTGCTCTGGAAACCTCCTCTTACATGAGACCAGCGCTCAACATTCAAGTGTTTGATCTCAGCGCAAGAACACTACATGTGGGGGAAGGAAACAAGCTCGATGTAATTATGGGAGAACTCATTTTTTCTGGTTTCCTGTTATTGAGAACATTATACAAAATAGGCCGACGGCACGGTATCGGCGTTGTTAACAATGTTTCCTTTGACTCGGTCACTGCCGCTTTGATCCGCTGAGAGAAAGTCGCACTGATTCCAGACATGGCAGGAAAAGAAAACAGAGACAGATGAAGACAGACTGGAATATTTTAGAGAGAGAGAAACCTATTACTCTGGTTAGAAAGTGCTGAAGGACTGCAACCTGCTGTAGAAGGCAAACAACCTTATTTAATAAAGTCCCTTTTTACCAAATGGGAGAAAGAAAAGAGAAGTTGCAGTTTTACACTAAATATGTAACGTCCATGATTTAGTACTTTGGACCTAACAGAAGATCAACAGGTTGTGATTAGTGTCCAAAAGAATTGAGGAAACTTCACAGCAAAGTAAAAAGATGCTCAATTAAAACAGACTCTAGACTCAAACTTACTGTAAAAGTTGCTATAAAGATTTCATTAGGAATTTTAGAGAAGATGACAGAAGCTGTGTTTCCATTACAAATGTGTGCAAAAGTTTAATATTCAACTAATGTAAAAAAAAAAAACTAACAAAAACTCAATTTCGCAATTGCAGTGTTTCTACTAAATAAAAAACATAATTAAAATCACTTGTGAATAAGGTCGTTTACGTGATAATTCATTAAAAAAATCAATCGTGGCTCATCAATCATCTTCCTCCGACCACTTCCTGTTGTCTTCTTCGTCTTTTCCACCAGTAGTAACATCCAGTTGTTGATCACATGACTTGTGTGACAATAAAACTAAACTTGCAAGTAACTTTTCACCAAGACAGGAGGTTATTTTTATTAATATTAATGAAAAAATAAAGTTTGACTTTAAACAAACTCCTATAGTTTGCTGAAAAATTACTTGTAAGTTAGCTTAGTCTTATTTTAAGAAATTAGACCAATAATACTTGTGTTTTTGCAGTCTTTCTTTCATGAGCATTAGCAGCAATAACTGCTGAAGTTGAGAGATTTATGCTTTTTTTCCCCCAAACCTTTATTCACTGCATGATTGGTCAGTCAGTGGATGCAGCAAGTCTTGAAATGAATTCAAACATTCAAACGAGCTGCTAACCTGTGGTCATTGACCTAAATGGAAAATTATAGAGCAAGCATAAATTAGTCAAGCAATAAATAGAAGCAACACATGTGTAGCTGTGTATATTTAATCCTAAATTGAGATGTTTGCATATAGCATTCTCCCAGAACTTGTGGTGTCCCACTGCTCCCTGGAGCGAGTCAGAAGCACCAATCCAACACTTCAGTGGCACGCAACTGTAATTTTAATACAAATACAATTATAAACATGAAATCTGCTGCTATTATTAGTGGTGGGGATATGAGAAACAGCTGCAGAACTGTGACAAGTTGGCTTTTTATTGTTAAAAAGTGAGTGGCAGCTGTGATTTCAGGAAGCCAATCATCTCCAAACTCCAGAAAGAATGAGGGAAATATTAGACAGCAATGCAAATTAAAAAAGACCACAGAACTTAAGAAAACATGGGTGCTGTCCAGGTTCTGGGTGTATCGAGTTTTGATATTTCCTGAACTTTGGCACATGTATGGTTATTGCAACAGTCGGAGCTAACTTGCTTCTGGCAACATGAAACTGCAGAGGATGATTCCTGGTAATCGAGAGCTCACCACAAGCTGCACGGTCAGGGCAGGTACAGGCAACACATGGTGACAAACACATAATGCCTGAAAAATGCAAATTATAAGGGAGTTCCTTCGTAGCTTTTCCTTACAAAACAAGCAAGGGTGTGAATATTTGCTTTCTAACTCTTACAACTGTGTTTTCAGATGCCAGCTGGCAGTTTGATCAAAGGTACCACATGATTATCTTTTATTCTCAGATTAAGAGAAAATCTTTTTTTTTTATCTTCATAGTTTTCTACTTTTTCTTCTGAACTCTGAAAATAAAGAGGTTGGTGATATAAAATACAAAAGAAGTTTCACAGATCCATGTTAATATGAATTTAGAAATAAAGTTGGGGAAACTGAAAAATATGCAGACTATTACAATTTGAAAGTGTAATTCAAAAAAGCATAAGGGGAACTAGATTATTGCTTTATATATATATATATATATATATATATATATATATATATATATATATATATTAGTGGACAGGGGTTCCTGCAGCTGTACGACTTAAAGATTTTCCTTTAAGTAAAAAAAGTTTTTGGATTTTTAAAAATTATTTAATCCTCTTTATTGTTAACAAAATTGAGAGAAAAAAATCTTTTGTGTCAAAACATCTTGAACGTGGCGGACATCTGTGTGAGTCTGTGAGGGCAGGAACACCAAAGGTTTACCGAAAGGTTTATCGAAAGGTTTACTTATTTTTTATGTGGCGGCTTGGAGCTTTGTCTGCAAGCTAAAAATGAATGAGCAGAGTTTGAACCCTCCTGTGGATCCCGCCTGAGCTTTTTTACCGTGTGCGGTTCTGGCGGGGTCGCCCATCTATGAGCCTTTTTATTTTTTGTGGTTTTGCAAAGTGAAGAGCTGACGGGTCACCTGGTTAGCTGCTGCGCTCTTCCTGAGCATCACGCTAAGACTGCTGGTTAAACGGTTAAATCTAGTTGAAACGTCACCAAAACATTCTCCTCCTCTGGACGTCTGACTCACCACTTGAACCTGGGAATCTCCATCCTCCTTCTCACACCTGTAGGCTTTGCTTTCATGTCTTTATTATTTAGCATAATTTGTACAAAAAATAATAATAGGTGCTCCTGTGTTTGTTTGTGTGGCCTGTATTTGCGTGGTTTAGGTCTGTGCTGGTTTTGTGTGACATGCACATGATGCGCGCTGGAGATGTGGTTGTGTTCTTGTGGGTCAGGTGCAGTGCTAGTTTTGTGCGTAGCGTCTGATTATATCCTGCAGGCGGCCCTGTTTACCGGAACTCCAGAATTCCCCCAAAATAAGAAAAATACTCTTTCCTCATGTGCGTTGTATCATCCAGACTAATGTTTTGGATGTAAACGGGATCATGGAGGAGCATTGTTGTGATGACGTGTGTCTGAAAGAGGAGGCGCTTCTCAAAGAGACAAATGCCAATTTCAACGTGTTGAATTGTGAAGTCAAGTTATGTTTTATGCATACAGTGTTTTTTATAACAACTAAAGTTAACATAATTACTTGATTATGTTATAAAGTGGCAATATGTTCCTGGAAAATACATAATACTGCTCTGTAAAACAAATTTTTCAGTGTGAATTTGTTTGTATGTTGAAATTTGAAAATCTGAGCCTGGTGAATTTTCATTCTATATTAAAAGCAAATATTGTAATTTGGTCAAAGATGGTTATAGCTTTAACACTTAACCAGTAAATCTGGGCATGTATTTGTTTGCTTAACTGTAAAATAATGTATTTGAAATATGGTGATTCCCAACATCCTACCTCTGAAATAAAGACAGTTTATTTGGGATTTTCTTTATGAACAACTTTCACTCTGATGGCAGAGATTCTTTGCATTCTTCCTCACTTGTTGGGTTTTCAAAAGCCAGGCTTTTATTTTTATTTCTCCATCAGGAACTTCACCTATCAATTGAGTCATCTGTCCTTGGTTTGTCTGGGCTGATGCCTCTTTCATGTGCTGCTCTTTTATTCACGCGCACACACACTATTTCCCTTCTGTTGTGTGGACCAGTGATTATGTAACAGTCACTGGTCCAAATTCATGCGTCTGTGCACCAACAGTAGCAGTAAATTACGCTCAGAGTACAGCAGACATTGGTGCATGTGTAATAAATTGAGAAAATACAGTCTTTACATGCTCGATCACTGTGACAAATACCCTGCATACCCCTGAAGCTTATCCACCTGGCATGTAATAGCAGGTTGGGGAGAGAAAAGGCAGGGAAAAGGCTTACTCACTGTTGGACTAACGGGGCCGAAGGCCTTGTAGTAAATCACTAGGGTGCAGCGGCTTAACACGACTTTTCTACTTGCAACTACAAAGAAAGTCTCCTGACACACAGATTTTTTATGTCTGATAAAAGAAGTAAAATTCTTAACATTCATCTAATTGGGTCAACTTCACTTCCCTTTTTTATTCCTAATTAATATCAACCAGTTTAATCCACCAAATCTGGTTTTGACATAACTATAATGGCTTCAATGAGACGTCTATGTTTGTAGACTTGTAATGAAAGAAGAAAAACTATCATTTTAAAACAATTTTAAAATCCTAAAGGTGCGTTCACACCAAACGCATCCAGTGCATCAACTTTGAATCCAGATATCTGGCATTTTGCTTCACACCTAGCGATTTGTGCATCTGGTTTACATCCAAAGTCTATGTGGCGGTGCGTCAGACTTTGTTTTCTATTGCTGGCCCATTTCTCGGACGCTCTTGATGCATCAAAAGCTCCAAACGGTTCAGATCTTGCCCTGCTAGATGCATGAAACGTGCTGCGACTGGCCCTCGGCGCGCCTCCACTTAGACTGTGGATGTAAACCAGACGGTCCTGATGCTCAAAACGCGTTCAGTGTGAACGCAACATAAACCTGCATTCACCACCACACCTTCTGTTTGTTTTTAAATCTCACTGTTGTGTTTTTGCCATATCTAAATCAAAACAACTGGAGAAAAATCTGCAAGGATAAGCGAGTAAAGTTTGTGCTGTTTGATACAAACATTTGAATGTTCCCGATATAGACACGGATTGAACCAGTAATCTGGTGCGGACAGCAGACACTGTGCTTCCCAATTATATCTTATTTATGTCCTAAATCTAATAATTCAAGGTCATCGACAGGATGGGAAAACTGTATCGTATGTATACAAATACTAGGTATTTGTAGTTATAATTTGACTTTGTACAGCAAAAAACAAGCATATGGATCAAGATTTAGCTTCTGAATTAAAGGGTCCGTTACATAAAATGCTGCACAGACCAATAGTCACATTAGCAGATCTGTTTTTAAAAACCTTGGTAAAATTCTGCATTGGAAATTTGTTATTTTGTATGTTATTTCTGTTATAATCATACAGTTGCCCCTCTAGCCATTTACTTGAAATGCCTGGGTATATATCTATTGTTCAGATTCAAAATTGGTGTAAAAGTCAATTAAAGCGACTCCTACATAAGTTTGATTGTGATGGGGTTTAGAAAACAAGCTGATAGCTTATAATTTTTGAAAACGCAGTTAAAAATGGTCTAAACAGATATTAGGATTTCTAGTTACTTCCATCTTGTTAACCTGAAGACTTTATTAGTCTTCAAATAAAACCATTTATAAAAACAACCTCATAAGGTTTCCATCAGACAGCTGAGGGAAAGTGAATGATTGAAACAAATGAGGTGAACTAAGACTTAAAACGCTAATTCAAGCAAAATTTAAACGCAAACGAACAGAGAATAATTAAAGAAACACAAAGGAATACATTTATATGGCAATACCTTACTAGCAATAATGATCAGAGCGAAATGAACAGAATATGGCAATATGTGATAAAAATAAATACCAAGAAAATATCGAAAATACAAAAACACATGAAAACGAAAACCTGAAGACACAAGGACTATAACAAAAGTTCAGAATTTAAAGTACAAAATTGAGCCGTTGAGTTTAGTCCATTTTAGAAGTGCATGGTGTAAAATACATTACTGCTGTCTGTAACACCACTGATCTAAATCTGATTTTAGTTTATTGTTACATACTGAAAATAAATCCTTAAGATACAGAGTTATTCAGTGTCAAAAATTTATATAAAATTCTGTATTTTGTCTATGTTTAAACTTTTTTTCCCACTAAAAACACCAAAAATTGCTTTGCTCTGGACATGCAAACAAATACATAACTGGAAACGTCTCAACACTTTTAAAGGGATTCATTTCTGGGAAATTCTTTGCCCATAAATTAAACAATTTTTGTAAACATGGACCAGCTCAGCTCTGCTGTCTACTTTGTTAATTAATGCTTTGTTATAGTATATAACCTTTACATCCAGTGACATATAAAGTTATGATTATGCTGCGTGCCATGTAGCTATTCATTATTCACAATATGCACAAGGGTTCAGTCCAAAAAAGCTTCTCAGAATAGCAGGTTTACTATAAAATAGTTTCATTATAAATCTCTTTCTAAGATAATAAATTAAAAAAAGGTGCTATGAAGCTTGCTGTAGCTGAACAGCTGGGCCACAGCTGTTGTTATGCTTTGCTTCACTGTTATTAAACATATTGTTGGTGGACAGAGATTTAAGCAAGGACAGATTTTACTTAGATTCAACCCCATTTTTATGGGGGAATTTTATAATTCGAGAGAACACATTTTTATTTTAGTGGAAATCCATCATACCCCAGTAAACAGACGAATAAGGGAGAGAGGGAGGAATGGATGGATATCGATTGTAGCGCAGGATATCGATTGTAGCGCAGGTTGCTACAATCGATAGTAGCCACACCCACCCAGTACAACACTTGCATTCTATTGGCTGAGAGGTTGCTAGGCGACAGTGCTGTTTTGTTCCAAAAAGGAGAAAAATGATTCACAAGCGAGCAGTGAGGTTTGCAAGCGGAGATTTGATCCGAGCAGAGACAAGTTTTGAGAAGAAAGACATGAAGTGCTGCTTTCAAACTGAAAACGTGTGCTCTCGAATTATGGCAGAAAAATTCCACTACACTGCTTTACCAATACTGTAATTTAAGCAAAAGAAGGCCCAAATGTTCAGAATTTTGGGTTTTCATTAAATGACGACTTGAAATATTTCCCTATATGGGTGTGAATAAAAATTTTTAAAACGAGACAAAAAATATTAAACTTCGCTATGATATTCTAATGCACATTTGACAAACTCAAGGTCTATGGGCAAAATTTGGCCCGAAATACCTTTTTATGTGGCCCTCTAGATTCTCGACTAAACACTAAATGTGCTTAAATATTTTGTTACCAATCAAATCAATGCAGTTTTTGTCTGTTTACTGCCAAATTATATCAATCAATCTCTAGAGTTTCTTGAGAATTATTGTGAAAATCCCTGCACTTTTTTGCACCAAAACATAATTGGGAGTTTATTGCTGAAAAATTGTCAAAAACTTTCCAACTTGTACTAAGCAGCTGCCTCAGCCTTAATTGATGTCAGATTATAGTCCATTATCTATGCAGCGAGAAAAAAGTCACATTTACCATCATAAATAACCACAAATATTGCAAATATTTCCACATTCGTACCATAAACACTTAGATTTTAAATGCAAAATACAAAAGAATCACAAAATCCTGGAGGGACTCAAAAGATGTTTAAAAATATTTAATTTTAAGGATTCATTGATATTTTAACAGTTTGTGAACAAGTTTTATCAATACATTCCGGCACAACCGGCCCTTTAAGAGCATTCAGGATCTTAATTTGGCCCAGAACAAAAATAGTTCGGCATCCCTGATTTAGTTTTTTTAGATGTACCTGTATTGTGAAGACCTTATAGTTTGTTTACACTTACAATACCTTAAAAAGCAGCAAAAATATTGATGTTTAGAAACCGTATGGTTTGTTTGTAACTCTAGAAGTGGAAAAAAATACTCCAACGTTGGAACCATTTCATAACACTGTCCATGTCAGTGACGTAGCTTTGACTATTTATCTTTCAAATGGACGTCAGAGCTGCTTTAAATTCTGTTGTACTATAGAGTTTTAATGAGTTCAAGCAGAAACATAGGAGTTTTCTCTGTATATGTCAACACCTCTGCCCTCTTCCTTGGAGTTTAGGTCCTTTTCTTCTGGGTTCATGACCCTGAACTGGCTCCCTTTGTTTGGTTGTTGTTCTGTAGCCATGCTGCTCCGTTACCCCATCAACAGAGGCCTGGTTAGTCTCAACTCTGACAATGGAGGAATTTAAAAATCGCTTCCCGGGAATATTTTCTCTAAAATATTGTTACATTTATCATGTGTTTACTGGGGTGTGCAGTTTGACGAGATGTTCCAGGAAGCACATTTTTTCCGATTGTTGAAGTGTGCAAACGATGAAGAACAGAACCTCAAAACATTTCATCAAACTCCTTTGAGCCTAACAAGTGACCTAAATAATAAGAGTACATTGTCCTTGACACGCTTTTAAAAGATTTCTCAATTATTTTTAGGAATAAGACTGTAGCTGTAAATGTTTCTCATTAATTACTTTATTTGGAAAACGTTTTTTTTTTTTTTTTATGTGTGATTTGATTGTTGTGCTGTTTCTCGCCCTCTCTTAACCTGTACTGTCAGTTTGGAACAAACTGTTATCCCAATGTGAGTTTTACTGGTTAAATAAAAAAAGAAGAAAAACAAAACACACTAAAACTGTCGAGCGAGTGAGAAACCATCTCCACTCGAAGGGATTCAGAACCAGAAATCTGGAATGTAAATGTTGATCCACTCTGTCAAGGTAACTTTATTAGTCTCCTGTTGACCCTTTGCACGTGACGTCACTCTCTTTGAAACTCTTCCCGCTCCGCCATGATGGACGTCAAAACAACCAATGTGCTCCTGTAAAGCCTGTCAAAAAACACACACGTGGTAATGTAATATTGCTTTAATTTAGTTGATTTCACTTTAGAAATGGTCACAGGTTGCTGCACGTTCAGTCGCACAAATAGACAAGTGTGAAAACTAAGTTTGTCATCTTATTTTATAACTTTTAACGAGAAAAGATGCAGCGGCGAAGGATAGCAGCCGTTAATCAAAATGACTCTCAGCTCTCGGTGTAACCGCGGATTTGCAACGAACACTTTTTACAAGAAGATTAACGGTAATTTATTTCATAAGTAAGTATGATTAGAAAGATATCAAATATCGCATTATGGGGAAGGTACGCTACTAACCGTTAGTAACCATGGAGACAGTGACGCACCGTTATGTAGCCTAGCATGTTTGGAATAAAACTAGTTATCACCTCGTCATCTGTACGTTTTTAATGCTGCTCCGGTCTAAGGGGAAACAAGGTTTATGACATAGTGACATAAATAATGTGGTGTGAATTCAGGCAGAGTCGATAATTTGATCAAAACATAAGTATGGAGGAGGTTCGAGTCGGTTTCTAAGCTAGCTATGTCCAACTTTGAGAAATACCTCCGTCTATGAGCCCCAACCAGGTGTGTTAATTTCACAGACAAATTAGCTCGACTCAAATAAGTAGAAACCATGAATAAACTGGGAAAAACAACTTTGGAAAACAATTTCAGCCGCTCTGTTCAATACCTCACTTCCGACGTCCATCACGGCGCCTCGAATGATTAAGTGACGTAGTTGCAAAGAGTCAATAGAAGAAATGTGTGTTGAACAAAGGCCAGTGCTGCAACACGGTAGAAAAACATAATGAGGAAATATGAAGTGCAAACTTTTTGCCAAATAGTACTTTTTAATTTTAATTGAGTAAAAATCTGTCGAAATAGTGCTGCTCTTACTTGAGTACAGTTTCTGCGTATTCTCTGCCTCTATCGAGAGCAACAAGACGTTTTTCATCTGACTGAAAGAATTTTCATTTACTGTTCCCTCTTAGAAGGTTTGGCTGTTTTGAAGCTATTCTAGCAACAAAAATCTTGGATAGCAGGGAAGAGCCACCTTTCACTCTTCAAGTTACAACTATGGTTTTAAAATTGCAGCTAATTGAAATGTGGTTAACCAGCCAGACAGCTTTACTACTCAAACAGCCAATAACTAAGTAATGTGAGGTATTTTTGCTTTACTTTATTTTGAATAAATGCTGTGTGTGGTATTCTTATTGAAAGTTAGACTGTGAAGATCTCATAGCAGCTCATGCCAATGCACAAGCATGCCAGGTATTTTTGTGAATAACAGGAATCAGGAAGAACATACAGGTGTCAAGATTAAGTTTAAGCCAACGACAGAAAATTAAACTAACAAAACTTGCACTTTTCTTCGTAATAGAGATTATTTTGCATTTTTCTGAGTTATCAGATGATAACCTTTCCTCTAAACCACAGGTGTCAAACTCAAGGCCTGTGGGCCAAATCTGGCCCCCTAGATTCCAGACTAAACACTAAGTGTGCTATTACACCAATTTTGAACCCCCACACTTTTCTGAGCTAATAATTAGGAGTTTATTTTCTCAAAAATTGTCATAGACTTTCTTACTTGTACTAAACAGCTGCCTAAGTTTTAACTGATGTCAGATTATAGTCCATGATCTAGATAGGGGGTATAAAAAGTTGCATTTACCGTCATAGATAAGCTCAAATATGGCAGATATTTCCAAATTAGTATCGGAAACACTTATTTTTAATTGCAAAACAAAACACAAAAAGAATCATGAAATTCTGGAGGGACTGAAAAGATGTTCAATATTAGTTTATTTTAAGAACTAATTGATATTTTAACAGTTTGGCGACAGGTTTTATCAATACTTTCTGGCACAACTGGGCCTTTAAGAGCATTTATGATCTTTATTTGGCCCAAAATGAAAATGAGTTTGACACTGATTGAACTGTTAAAATATCAATAAATAGCTGTTTGTTTCAACTTTCAATAAGTGTTTCTTGAAATTAGATAATATTGAACATCTTTTCACACTGATCAATCCATCCAGGATTTTGTGATTGTTTTTGTGGGGAGTTTTTTTGCAATCAAAATTACAGATTTTGCAGTGGTAATTTAGAAATATTTGAAAGGAATTTTAACAATTGATGAGGTCAATAATCACCTTATCAATCACTGAGGCAGCAGTCGCTTAAACCCAATGTTTTTGATCAATTTTGAGAAAAAAATCAGAGAAATCATGAGGATTTATTAATTTTGTGTGAATTTTGTGGATTTGTGAGTAACTGGAGGGACTTATTATGTAATTTGGAATCTAGAGGACCACATAAAAACCTACGGCGGACCAGATCTGGCCCTCGGGCCTTGAGTTTGACACATGTGGACCAAAGGATAAACACTTCTCAAAGTACACAAAGGAAATTTCAGTGTGTACCCCAGACAGAATAAGCGCCATGTGCAGGTGGCGTAAGAAGCTTGTGCAGGAAGAATTAGTCAAAATCTCCCCACATAATAATTGTGCACTTTTGCAGCCAAGTATAAAAATCTGAAGTTGTTATGTTAACCAAAGGGGTTTTCCTGAGTCAGATAGATCTGCGTTTGTCATGAACTGCTTAAAAAGTTAACATGTAAATGATCAAACATTTTGGTTTAATCATACAGAAATCGTTTATATCAATAGAATGATCAACATATTTCAGTGACACCTGCAACTCAATTATGTAATGAAGCAGAATAATCTTAATAAATGGTGAATTTACCAACTTGTTTTAAACAAAATCAGTTTAAAAGGCGGACTCAGAGTTTGCAGAAGCTATTTTAAAATAAAGGGCCAATCAAAAAGCTAAATAAATTATCTATACATAAATAAAACAGAATAAAAATATCCTTTACACTCCCATAGTGGGGAAATTCAGGTATAATAGCAGTCACTTTAAGAATTTTTATTTTGGTACAGTGACCCTAATACTCAGTTGTAAAAAAGAAATAACAAAATATTTTCCAAAACTAAAATTTTCAAAACCAAAATTTGATTTATCACCAAGCCGTAAGAAGACAAAAGAAGTAAAAAAGGTTTAAAAATCCCAAAATTCAGTGCTTCCAGAAGCTTGATTAATAACATAAAGAAATGTTATGTAGAAGCTTTAATAAAACATGAAATCTTAAATATTTATTCATTGTAAAAACATTTGACGTTTCATCAAATCCATCCAGTTACTAAAAACAAAACTTTAAAAACCAGAGTCAGTGCTGAACCTCAACAATCTTGAAAACGTCGAGTTGTTTTCGGTAATCAAGTCAAAGCCAAATGGTTCAAAACAAACAAAACTAATCTGAATCTAAAGATCAAAATCAAGCCCATCCTTTCTTTTTCCAATCACTGGTTATTGAAAACCCAATATCTAAACTAGAAGTCACCAGCTCTGTTTTTGAGAGCCACTACAATGCAGATTATAAATGCATTCCTATTTAAAGGCGCCTGAATGGTTTAATTAGTTACTCGGTTTTTGATATGAAGCTCTGCAGTAATGAGGCATTAATTTGATTCAGGTGGATCATATAGTAACAGAAGCTGCTGAGAACTGCAGTTTAAATTGAATGGGAGGCAAATGAATCATTTTCTGTAAGCCTGGTTGTTAGCCAGCACAAATCCTGCTGTTTGACTTTCAGTGTTCACTCAGAGACACAGATGTATTAAAGATCAGCTCCGTAAAACGTTTTAAAGCAACATTACAAAAGGCAGAATCTATCTTTTTGTATCTGAATAATTCTCAGAGACTAAAACAACACATTTTGGAGGAGGCAGTCTGCTTCAACCGGGTTTTTCACGCTAAAGCCAGGGGATAAAATGGCAAACATAGACCTGCAAACGAAAAGGCTTTGAATAAACACTGAAATGAATGTCTGCGTGACAGAAATGCTAACATCTGTTTTGTCAGACAGATTTAGTAAACAAAGGATTTGTCCGTCGGAGACCAAACCCTCTGAAAGGGGTTTCTCAGCCTAAAAAAAACGGGCCTCTTATAAGCCTTTTGTAAAGACACTGAACTCCAGAGCAGGTAACTGCTAATTTATCAGAGAATCTTCATGTACAGTTCACATGAACAAACATAACAAGATGCTCAATCAACTTAAAAAACATTACAAAGACTTAAACAAAGAATCTCTGTGAAGCTTTGTTAGCATGTGTAGCCTCCATGGCATATGCATCAAAACATTGTCCATCCATCCATCCATCCATCCATCCATCCATCCATCCATCCATCCATCCATCCATCCATCCATCCATCCATCCATCAACACCTTTATTACCAATCCATCTTGTTTTTTTTCCATTCCCTATCTGTAAGTTAGTTTTTACAAACCCCCTTTGGGGATATGGGAAAAAAATGTCTTCTTTTGCGTTTTCTCGCAAAAGAAACACTGATGTATTGATCACTTCATGCGGTATGAACTGATCTTTCTTATGGTGGCCACTGTACTTTCTTTTTTTTTTTATCATTTTTTTCTCCGAAGAGTTTTTTGCAGCGCTAGTGGCTCGCATTTTCCACAACAGTAGGCTGACAGGAAGGGGGAAGGAGAGGGGGGAAGACATGCGGCAAAGGTCGCCGGGACCGGGAGTCGAACCCACGACGTCCACGTCGAGGACTGAGGCCTCCAAACGTGGGGCGTGCTAAACCACTGCGCCACCACAGCACGCCCCAGGCCACCGTACTTTCTACTACAAGGTTTTCGTGAGGTTTTTCCATCTCATTTGTGAGATATGTGAAGATTTATATCTTTTTCTTTCGGACAGAAATACACCACAAGCCTATGTGCAAAATGCAAAAGCAAAATAGGCCAAACATGGAATTTTCATCTCTTTCTATCCCTTCTAAAATGTAAACAAACTTTCTGCAAGAAAGAAAAACTACAAACTATTTCTGAGTTATTTTCATGGGATACTAAAATTATATCTGACAGTTTTGATTGTTTTGTTTGTGTTGGTAGTCTGAATGGTTACCTTACACAAACATTCAGTGAATAAATCGATTTTTAATCAGTTTTTGCACAAAAAAATTAAGAATATATAAACATGTTTTCACTGAGGCTCTTTAAATATTTACATATTTGAAATTTCAAACTGACATTTGTGGCTGTACATAAACTGGGAACTCAAAAGTATTGAGACATAACACAAAGGAAATATATTTCCCCATGTTCCTTTGGGGGCTCCATAATATTTCATCATACAATAAAAACATTTATTTTTTCTTCCCTGTTGAGTCAGGTTATTATAGTATCAAAGATAAAGGTTAGTAGTTCCTAAATGGCTCTACTAACCTTTACAGCCAAATAACTGTTTTGTGGAAGTACAGCTCCAGTTGAAACCAGATATTTACACTTTTAATAAAAACCTTTTCTTCCTCATTGTCTCACATTGAATCAGACTAAACTCCATGCTTTTAAGTCAAGTAAGATTAACAAAATTATTTCTTAAAACACCTGGTTGTAAATGTATGCATAGTTTCTGTTTTTTTAGGAATTCACATGAAAAAACTTGAAAATGCATATTTACGGAAACTCTCTAAGATTGTGCAAAAAACGTGTATCTACAAAGACTTTGAGGTAGAAAGATGACAAAATGTGAAAAAAGTTTATAAAGAGCATGAATCATTTCGTAAAGTACTGTGTGATACATTACAGAATAAATCTGGTTTCTTTGCTTAGATTTATGTGAATGAATGCAGGTGAGACTCTCTTAACTCATGCCTCATTGTTCACTAATAATTCATTACAAACTCATAATAGTGCACTAAATCTCACACATGAGAAAAGTAACGTAAAGAAAACCAATATCTAGTAAAGCACAAAATAATCTGAACAGCTGCAGGTTGAAAACATAATGTTCCCTTCAGACTGCGGATCAGGTGCTGCTGCCAAAGCATTAACCTTCAAAGCAGAGCACGGCTCACGACAGCAGGCTCAGACAGAATGAATTAAATATCTTTCAGCAAAACGATTACACCTCCTAAGATACCAGGATGAGTAACCTTTGCTTCCCCGAGCTTTTAAAGAGCCTGTACCTGCAAGCACTGCACACATAACTCTCATTAAGATGCTGGTTTTGTATATATTTTTAACTGTGTGTCACTGCCAACATTTGATCCACGCCCAACTCCAAGCAACACTCATCTAACTGTGTTGCTTTATTTGGCTCAGCAAGTCTGGACTGATATGCTTCTGCTCATGAATGTGCTTTTTTAATATGTATTTATAAATAAACTTAGAAATAATCTTTGGGGAAAATGGCAGCACTGAAATCTAGTGAAAGTGAAGAGAAAAACAGAAAAACATCGACACCTCTGAACATCAAGGTTTCCCCCAGAAAACTTGCTAAGCCCGGTGGTTGGATAGTGCAGTCATTCATCCAGCGGCTCGTCATGTTTTTCAGTTAAAAAATGTTTAAAGTTGACAGTAAATTTGAAAATATCACTTGATATTTATATATTTGCAAACTCTGGCGTTGTTAGTTTCTGCACTTCCTGCTTTCAGCCGTAGATTGTTGACACACTTTTCTCGTCTTTGTTTAGTAAGTTTTTTAAAATTAACTCCCTTGTAGCTAACTACCTTCGAAACACAAAAATAACGTTTATCTTTCTGTCTATTAGAACGGCTGGAACAACCATACATGACTCAGATTTTAGGCATTTTACTTCCTAACCCACATCTGCTACGTCATCTAAAACCCACTAATAAATGTTGAATTGTTGCTTTTACAGATTATTAGTTTTGTGTGTGGCTAGTAAAACTGAACACAACCATAACAAATGTGATTAATCTCAGTTTAATAATCGTTCAACCATAGGACCAAGTGGATTTAGATTTTGGTTTTGTTGCTCAACAAATTAACTCAACATTTGGAAACAATATTTTTTTAATCTGGTGTCTACTTTAGTTTTATTATTTGAAATTTGACAAAGCAGTAAAAGACACGGTGTTTGGAAGGAGCCCCTGGGAATATGTATGTGCATTTCCAAGGTATGTCAAGAATGTTGACGCAGAAGGTGACCTACTCTACTTTATGTTCTGAAAAATGTTGTAGACAATGTCTGCTGCGCTTCTTGCTAAAGTCAATACAGTTTGTTTGTTTCTGGCGGTGTGGAGCCAGAAAAGGCTGTCCACTGTTTGACATTTTCCTAGAGTTATGTCTGCGAGAACAAAGACTAAACTCTTTAAACTTCCAAACATGATTTGTTTCATGATGTCCAAACGTGTGAGGCTTTGGGAGAGTAAAACCAGGGAAGAAATCGAATATTTAAATAACTCCCTTTATCATTTAGGCCAAATCCAGACCAGTGGGATTTCATTAACATCTATTAAAACAACCTTAACTCAATCAACCTGTCGCTTAATGCCTTTGATGTTCTCTGATCTGACTTCAATGTTATCCAGTTACATTTAATTGGGTCAACAGAACAGCAACAAATTTTAATGTAGATTTGAGAATGCATACACACACATTTCTTAAACTGGGGGGATTATGTTTGGCTCCAGGAGCTTCATGCTTTCTTTGTTGTATTGTAGCACAATTTCTAGATGAAAAATTGCTCAAAAAGGAAAGATTCATTTCCAAAGCTGAAATAGATCCAGAAAAATATGACCAACAATGGCAAAAAAATATATTAATAGCCAATTGTTCGGATATTAAGTTTGAAGACAGCGAACAAACGACGACTGAGAGTTTGGACAGGAATAGCCTTCAGCTAGCTGCATAGCCTCCGCCTCAGCGTAACTCATGTTGCCTAGCAACCATGACCGCGTGAAACGGAGAGCGGCGAAGGAAAAACAGAACAGAGCCGAAGTTTGTTTTTACTGTTTGGTTTACCAAACATTTTACAACTAGATATTTCCCGAGTAAATAATATCGATATTTAACTTCCATTCATCGGGGAAAGTTAGCGGGAGTTTTTATAACAAAGTGCTGGGAGTCCGAAGCTGGACCGCCCAGCCAGCTGGCAGCTCCCTGTTCACGGCTATAAATAAAGAATGCTAAGCTAATGTCCTGAGCTAATACTGAACTGGTTGCCATGGAGACTCAACGCAGGCTGGTGAGTGGCTCTACTTTCCTCGCAGATGTTATTGATATTTGGACATTGCTAATTGCTAACTAATAGTTTCATTACCATTAGCCATGCTATATCATATTTCTTCGTTTTATGCACAAATTGGGATCTTCAATGTCACATTTTTTGTTTTCTGCAAAAAATGTAATAAATATACTCTACACAAGAGCAATATCGCAGGCAGTCTAAACTAAAAGTTTTAATTTCAAGGCTACTGGTGGTGCAACTCCGTAGTTAGGAGCAAACAGCTGTTGAACAGCTTTTTGTGTTAACTGACCTAATTTGGGGAAAACATTTTACTGGAAGCCCCACTAGAATTAGTTTTGCAGTTTCGCTCACAGCCAGAATTAGATGATTCAGAACATCCAAACATCCTTTTTTCCTCCTCAACCCTGGGAAATACAAATTACACTGCCCACAGAAATCCATGAAAAGAAGCTGGGTCACATCATAACAGCCGAAGAGGGTGATGATGGAATTGCATCAACGAAGCATTCCTTCACATTGTTAGATATTTAGATTTCACTTAGCAGCTGAGCCTGTTGCTGCCAGCGTCTTTTCCTGAGAGGCTAATGATCCTGACCTAGACACTATAATGTTATGGATAAAGACGGCAAGGAATAAGTAATTTATTTTAATTAGTGGAAGGAAAGAGAGGGTGGGAACTCGTCTGAAAACAGTGCTGAAAAGAGATTTTGCGGCATGGAGAATATCATGTCTAGTTGCATTTGTCATAAATAGTTTGAAAAGCAAAGGTCATCTTTTTATTTGGAAGTATTTGAACATTCTGACTTAAAAACAAGTTCAATTACACAGAGAAGAAACATACAATTTTTACTGATGTGTTGAAACAAATGTGTTTCAAGTTATTTGAGTAATACAGGAGTACACGTGTCAAACTCAATTCCCGCAGGTCAAATCTAGTATGTCGTAGCTTTTTAAGTGGCTCTCTTGATTTATCAATCAAATCAATGCAGTTTTTACCTGTTTAGTGCCAAATTATATCTATCAGTCCCTCCAGATTCTTGAGAATTATTGTGGAAATTTATGCAAAATCAACAAATGTGTAATACATAATTGGGAGTTTATTGCAGATTTTTCTCAAAAATTGTCAAAAACTTTCTTTCTTGTACTAAACAGCTGCCTCAGCTTCAATCGATGTCAGATTGTAGTCCAGAATCTATACAGCGAATAATAAGGAGTCACATTTATCGTCATAAATAAACGCAAATATTTCCAGATTAGTACCACAAGCACTTTGATTTTTATTCCAAAAAACCACAAAAAGAATCTGAAAATCCTGGAGGAACTGAAAAGATGTTCAATAATAATATTTAATTTAAATAATTCATTGATATTTTAGCAGTTTGTAAACAGGTTTTATCAATACATTCTGGAACAACCGGCCCTTTAAGAGCATTCAGGATCTGGATTTGGCCCAAAATGAGTTTGACACCGCTGCAGTCGTATGACCTCAAGTCAGTGCCAGATGAATAATTTTAAATGTGCAGTATCCTAAATACCTAGCGCTGTTTTGGCATACTTGAGGTTTGACAAATTGAAAATCCGGGAATAAAAAGATGCAAAACAGGTGAAAACAGAAATTCAATTAGACATAAACTGGGCCAAAATGTTATAGCTGTTCAGCTGGTTTAGCTTTTGCTTCTGTGTTTGGTTGAAGTCAGACACAAATTAAAATATTTATTTTATTTAAAATCATGTTAGAGCTTTTTTTTTTTTTCCCAATTATGGCATTCTTATTCTCATTCAAAATGAAGAAATTTAATTTTTGCAAAAAGAAAATGAAGCCTAGGTTTGAGTTTCTTTTTAAACCAAGTCCAAAACGTGACGCACGTGCAACATGAATCCCCGTTTATGCCGCACGCTCATATGGATACTGTAATTGATTTGTCAGCACATGTGATCAAAGGTTTGGCCGTTATCAGAAACTCATTGGTGATGAAAATGAGAGATGATGAAATCTAGGTCAGTTCCTTTTCTTCAAGCTCATCTGGAAAGAATAACTTTGCTCTTTTTAAAGATTTAAGCTGTTTTCAAAATATTTTCAGAGTGAAAAAGCGAAGCACATGTACAGCCTGGAAGCAAATGTTTCTGTTTTTACATGATGAATCCAAGTGGAACATTTAAAAAGTGCAGCCACAAAAAACATCAGAAGTTTAGAAATAGGAGATTATTCAAGATTTGGGTAAAAGTTTGAAGGTAATGTGTTACGCTATTGGAATTTGGTTAATGCAATATAATGCAAAAGAAACAAGGTCATTTCTGGATTTTTGACCACTAACAACTCATTTAAAGTTTGACAAAAGACAACTTCTCATCTACTCCAGGAAATTCACAAAATCTTACCAAGTATTTTGGTTCAATTTTAGTGCAAATATCAGAAGACCAGACAAATTTACAAATAACTTTACTTGTTTCAAGGCCATAAATCCTTAAAATTAATGAAAAATTACTAGTTATCAGTAAAATAATCTGCAAGTAAAACAAGACATTTTTACAGTATCATAAATTAAAATGTCTTATTCCTCTAGCTGATTATTCCAGTAATAACTAGAACTCTTTTGTTAATATTAAGGAATTATTGCCTTAAAACAAGCTCATATTTCTTACTGAAAAGTTACTTGTAAATTTTTTTTTGTCTTATTCAAGTGTACTAAGATATTTGCACTATAAACTAAACAAAAAATTTGCACTGGAACATTTTATTTCTGTTTTTTTATATCAGAACTGGATGTACTTGTTATTATATCGAAAGCCAAACATGAATAGTCGCTGTGAATGGACCAAAGAGTAACTTGCAGCTCCAGACTTGCAGGCTGCAGAGCCCTGAATTAATTATAAAAATTTTAAACAGTTGGAAAAAGTCCTCCTTCTTTCTTTTGCATCTAGTTTGTGCAACATCAAATCTGCAGTCTGTACTTTTTAAAATACAGATTAGAGCTTTGGGGAGGACATACTAGATATTGTTATCTATTTAAAGAACAGCTTTATGTTTGTTTTCATTGTGTCCACATCTGTATTTCTCTTCTCTGCTCCATTTTTGCTAATTGTTTTGTTAAAACAAACTCTCCTGTTTTTTCTTTTATGAGAATGATATGAAACGTTAATAGATTTAGCATAAATATGAGCAACTGAAAAAAAAAAGGGACGTCTAATCTGTGATAAACTGCAAGGAGTAAAACTAATGTTGATAGGTTTTACTGGATGTTGCTCCATCAACCCAGTTTCGCTGTATTCTGTGAGCGGTGCTGGAATTCATCCTAGTCATCAAGCGAATTACTCCACCTGCTATCACTTCCTCTTAGCTTGAACATACCAATCAGGTATTAGTGTTTTTCCAGTGAATAATCAACTTTACTCATCCTCTTCTTGACGCCAGAAGGTGACTTACAGCAGCAAGGCGTGTCAAACAATCAGGAATCAGAAAGAAGCCTGCGGCCGGGTCACGACCTGTCGGGAAGCAGAACCTCCGCAGCAACAACAAGGAAGAGAGCAGGGTGGAGGTCACGGAAAATTTTGTTCAGTTGTCATAAGATGTAGCTCATCAATTTCCTGTGCGTAAGTTTGAATGCTGCCGTTCTATTCGGGTGACAACGTGTAGACACTTGTACTTCACAACATTTTTTCTTCCTTGTTGTTTCTACCTTTCCTCTTGATCTATTTCTTGAGGTCAAAGAACTCAGAAATTTCTAGATTAATCTCAGAAAGTTTTGGAAATTTCTGAGTTTTGAAAGTTAACTTTAGCAGCTCAGAATTTCCCCGTTTTTTTTTTTTTTTAAGACAATTTCTGATATTAATCTAAAAATTTCAGAGTTTTTTTCTAGGAGATTTGCAGTTTTTCAAACTCATACATTTTCAAGTTTTTTTCTAGAGTTTCTGTTTTTTATAGCAAATTTTTGACTCAGAAATTTAATATATATATTTTTTATTTCTATTATTAACAAAATATTTTTGGCAGATTTGGTTTTTTGGTGGATGTTTACTCCTCCTTTTTTCTGCCTAAATGTGTTGTTGTTGTATATTGTATTTTGAAGACTTCCTTTCTATCATTTCTTGTTTTTTTAAATTTTCATCAGGTTACTTTTTGCTCATTTTCATTCATGTTTCTTTTTTTATTGTTGTTTTTCTTTGCTATTTAAAGCACAATTTGTGTTCTAACTTTACTTTATGGTCTCAGTGTTGCTTTTTAAAACTGTTCTCCTTTTGTGCTCTTCTTCCCCAGTTTGCATTCAGTTTGTCATTTGGATAAATTTAATACTGTTTATAATCCATAGAGACAATGTACATTTCATTAACCTTTTAAAATGAGAGATGTAGAGATACCAGATTATAACAAAAAAAACATGCTGATTTCCACCTGTAGGGTTTACAGACCAAAAAGTTGATTTCTGCAGAAGCTCAGATTAAGAAATAAACCACATTCAAATCATCCTTTTATCACTTATCCATTGTGATAAATCTTTCGTATTACACAGCAGGCCAGTTAACTATCAAGATACCTGTAGGAGTAAAACTTTCTCCTCCACAGGCTGAAACTAGCACCTTCAATGAAGAGTCCTGAACCCAGACAGACTCTTTGGCACCAAATAAGTCAGGTTGACTTTGACCTCAGGACCCCTCAGGGTACCGCTCCATCCCAGGACATCCGAACCAGCTTTCAGCATCATCCACTTCCTCCATCTCTGTTAAAGCACAAAGCTCTGAAGCCTATTACAGCACACCGACATGTGTGGGTCTTACAAATCAAGAAGAAAAACTACACAACTCAAAGAACTTCACTTTCTGAATACCTATCTGTTAATGCTTGATGCCACTCAGGAGAGATGGTGCTCATCGTTTTCTTGCTCTTTATATTCTTTAATCCTTTTTATCTGTGTCACTTTCTTCTAAATATCTTAAACATTTTTGTTCAAATTAAATTTGGTTGTCATATGCAGGATAATGCCATATTGACCCTTTGCAATATGGCATTGGAGGCTCCATGATGGACGTCGGAAGTGAAGGACTGGAGTATTGAACAGAGCGACTGAAATTGTTTTCCAAAGTTGTTTTTGTTAGTTTATTTATGGGTTCTACTTGTTCGAGTCGAGATAAACAGCGTTTCCCCTTACAGGGAGTTCTGGGCTTTCAAATAAGTCTTGGTTTGAGTTTGCTAATTGTCTTTTGTTATTGTAGTCCAGTGTTTTAATTCATGCTTCTTAAGTGTTATGTGTAAAGGTATCCTTAGAAATCTGTGTATATTTATTTCCCTCAGGAATAAATGTTTTGAGACACCAAATCAAATCTCATCATGCATTAGGAATATTGGTCATTCCAATAACAAGGAGACCCAAAACGTTTGACCCAATGAACTACATAAAACACAACTCTATTGTTCAAAATCAGCCTGGTCTAAAAGATAAGACAAACCTGTTGATTTGGAACAGCTTTAACTAAAGAAAACTGTTGGATGCCAACGAAATTTATATAGATAATAAAGAAAAAATATGGATCTGGATATATTGTGTGAAATTTGTCCTTTCACACTAAATAAGGATAAAATATTACAAATCTAACACTCTGTGCAGTAGAGTATTTCATATGCACCAAAATATCAACGAAATCCCCACAATTTAAACAGGAGTTCAGGTGTATTGCAGCTCCACCTTGAAAAGCCTCAGGCATTTCTGCTGTGAACTCACGTCGGCTCCTACTGGTGGAAGCTGGAACTGCAACTAGGCAATCCCAGAAACTGAAGCTCACCAGTCCATTAGAGAGCATAATACCAAATTAAAACAGAATAAAAATACCCAAAATGTATAATAAATCTGTTTGAACAAAGGTAGAAGATTAACAAAATATATTTTATTGAGATGTTTATCAATTGAATCTGATTCTGTTCAGCTCATTTCGTTCTCCGGCTGATTTTTAGAAACTTAATTTCTAATATTAGTGAAAATATGAGTTCTGAAATATTCAGATTTTCTCTGAGAGGTGAAAATGCCTCAGAGATGTGATGGGTGGGCGCTGGGAGAGGAAACCCAGCACCATTAAGGGTCTGATTGACGCAGGTCCCTGGTCCAGTCCCCTCCTCTCTGTCTCCCTCTGCGCACTAAAAAGGATAAGCTCGTCCCTTTTTCTCTCCTCACCATGATTGGACGAGGCCACGTCTTAGGAAAGGCATCAAACTATTTAAATAACACTTTGTGCTGCCTCGGCTTAAAAAGGGAGTTTTTAGCGGTGGATACCAGAGGAGGCGCATTTCCAATTAGGCAAAGAGGAAAAAGACGCAAGATTTCATTATTCCCATTTTTCACTGTGGATTTTTAACTTCATAAATAAGGACGTTGGAATTATTGCAATTTTTTTTTACACATTTTCAAGGGATTTTATACTTTTGTAAACTTTTTCTGTCATTAAAGGGAGCAGGTGAGTGTCAGAAATATTTCACACTTTGCTCAACCTTGACTGAAGTCCTAAATTGTCGGATATTTCAATTTGCTTGCGGCAGCAGGTTTGTGCTGCACCATGAAGGTGACAGGAATATGTTTGCTCTTCATGCTTTGTTCCTGTGAAGGTGCGAGAGTCGCAGGTGAGCTTCAACTGTTTCAATATCAGATTATTCCAATTTCCCAGCATTTAGTTGATTTTAAAAAACCGTAAAAGATTAAATGTTTAGTATTCATGCAGACAAAAGCTTACTGCTTCTTATTATTCACCCGCAGAGAGTCGAGACGACAATAGTGTGTTTGATTTGTTTGAGCTCATCCGAGTCCCCAGTAAGAACCACGGGGTCATCCTGGCGAAAGGAGACGACCCGTACAGCCCCGCCTACAAGATCCTCAACCCGGACCTTATCCCCCCGGTCCCCGAGAGCGCCTTCAGGGACTTGATCGACTCGATCCACGCCGAAAGGGGCTTCATACTTCTGCTCAACTTCAAGCAGTTTAAACGGACCAGGGGCAGCCTCCTGACCGTGGAGAAGCGAGATGGCTCCGGACCCGTCTTCGAGATCGTCTCCAACGGCAAAGCGAACACCCTGGATATCGTTTACTCCACCGAGAACAAGCAGCAGGTGGTCTCCATCGAGGAGGTGGATCTGGCCACGGGTAGCTGGAAGAACATCACGCTGTTCGTGCAGGAGGACCGGGCGCAGCTGTTCGCAGGATGCGAGGAGGTGAACCCCGCCGAGCTGGATGCGCCCATCCAGAACATCCTGACGCAAGGCACCCCAGCCGGCGCGCAGCTCCGAGTCGGGAAGGGAGCAGTGAACGACAGGTTCATGGTGAGCACAGAACATTGGTTCTTACTCCGGAACGCGCCTTGTGTTTTCTGACGTTTTTAGAAGAAAGAACGCCTGAAACATTGGATTTATGCGCAATTACGCACACAACTCAGGAACGTCGGACTGACCAATTAAGCGTTTCTCAAATATCCAGCATTGATAACCGTTTTTCCTTTCTGACACTGACGCTTTTAGGGGGTGCTGCAAAACGTGCGGTTTGTGTTTGGAACAACGCTGGACGCGATCCTGCGCAACAAAGGATGCCAGAGCGGTAAGTAATCGAGTCCAAGAAGCGCAGTGCTCTTCATTATCCGCCAGACAGAGCCAACACAAAGCAAGATGCTGTCAGTGGGGAGTTGTTGTTTGGTTGTAATTTACACGCTAATTACTTGGTAAAAGCTTAAAAGTGGTTAACTTGTCTCTGAGGAATTTCAGGGTACAAATCTCTCTGACGTCTCGTGTTTGATATCTAATTACATTTGACATTAATTTAAAATGTGACTAGCTGTGACATTAAGTAAGCACATGGAGATAAATGGGGATCTCTTGGAGATTTTATGACTTTCTGCCTTTCAGCTGCTTCAAGTGACACAATGATTGTGACTAACCTGAACGGCTCCTCTGCCATCAGAACAGAGTACACTGGACACAAAACTAAAGGTAAACACTATGTAATACTTGGACTGCATCATCTTTGCAAGTGAAGCTCTAAAACTGGCAAGACATGGGCTGATTTGAGATTAACCAGTAGTTACAGAAGTATGTGGAAAAAAAAAAAACGTATGGCATAATCTGACTGATCTTAAAATGACATATGACAAAAGTGTGACAATTATTATGCATTGGTAGCAGTTGGTATGCTGCTAGAAGCTTCCCAACAGCATTTTATACTAAATTTACTTTAGTTATAGGGTAGTGCTCCTTTAGCCAGTGTTGTATAAAGTACTCAAAAAATGTACTTAAGTAAAAGTACAAATACACAGACAAAAATGTACTCTGGTAAAAGTAAAAGTACCACATTAATATTTTTACTTGAGTAAAAGTCAAAAAGTACTGGCTTTTAAAAATACTTAAGT
>CAEFZX010023610.1:0-25340 GCA_903066825.1 Alfaro cultratus | reverse complement strand
GGAAATCAAATTTATTAACCAATGATTTCACAGAAGTTTGATTTACTTGGAGTTATATTGTGTTGTTTAAGTGTTCCCTTTATTTTTTTGAACAGTATATGTCATAGTATGAGATTGGAGACATCTTGTCCGCATCGTCTGACCATTTTCCTTCTTCATCTCATACGTGTCGATCCTGACAGGAGCCACTTTGTTCAAGTATCTTTCTCCTTTGGTTAAGAACGTCCACATTTTCTTTTTGTTGGTCTTGAAAACATGGTTTGTTTTGAATAACACTGTGATTGTCTACTAAGAGGACCAGTTGAGTCCAGTTCCTACTTGTGGGAATATCTTTGAGAGTCCTGATCAGGATAATGTTGTCCACCAGGTGGCGGTACACACCCTCTGCTGGTGCCATACGACACCCTGACGGCCAAGGAGAAGGCCCGCGACAGAGAGAAAGCCCAGGATCTGCTGAAGTTCCTCCAGCTCAACGGATACGCTGTGACGAGGCAAGCCGGACAATCAATCAATCAATCCATCAATCAATCAATTTTATTTGTATAGCACATTCCAGCAAAAAAATCGCAAAAAACTAAGCCCAAAAAAGCATTTTTTGTTGATTTTTGATTTATTAGTTATGTTTGTAATTCTGAATGGATTCAGTTAACATGCTGGTGATGCCCCACATGCTACAGTGTTTAAGTTAACCTTAGTATTTTTGGTTAATGTTAGCTTATATTTCCTCAGTTTGCACACTGAATGGAGTTATTTTGTGTTTGTCAATATGCTAGTGATAACCCTCATCCTACTGGTGCTATCAACATGCTAGAGAAAAATAAAATAAATATTTTAGCTGATTGTTGATTTATTAGCTATGTCTATCATTCTGAATGAATTCAGTCAATGTAAGTCAACATGCTGGGAATACACTACATGCTACTTAAGCTATTTAAGCTAACCTTAGTATTTTGACTACTTTTAGTTGATACACTGATGTTAGCATACTAAATAGAATAAGTCTATGTTAGTCAACATAACCTATTCATGACATTTTTGTTCACCTTAGCATTGTTGCTAATTTTCAGCATCAGAACGCTGGGTTCCAACTGACACGCACGCTTTGGTAGGACCTTTTAAATTTCGTCAGAAATGTTCTAGTGTTCTCCTTATGTTTCAAAAGCAACTCTAACCAGTTGGGTTTTTAGTGTAGACTTAAAGGAACTCAGAGTTTCGGCTGTTTTGCAGTTTGTTCCAGATAGAAGCTGAATGCTGGCAACAGTATTTGAAAGTCTATTCTCTGAGCTGCAGTGTAGGGACAGTAGAACTGGGTGATGTGCTCCATCTTCCTGGTTTTAGTCAGAACTCCAGCAGCAGCGTTCTGGATCAGCTTCGTCCTCGTCTGCTCGGTTCACTGACTGTCTGTCGCTTTGTCCCGTCCTCAGGGGCATGAAGGACATGGAGCAGGACATTTCCTCCATCGAGAAGCGTTTCGCCTACGGATTCCTCCAGAAGCTTCTCAAATGGATGGACATCGCTCAGGAATTCATCGCTCATCTCGGTTCGCTGGTTTTAAGAGCTAAGCTCCCATTTCATTCCTGCGCTGAACTAATGAGCAACTTGTTTTCTTTTTGATTAACAACAGAGGCCGTAGTTAGCAGTGGCCGCGTAGAGAAGTCGCCACATGAACAGGAAATCAAATTCTTCGCCAAGGTGAGCTGAAGGGATTTAGCCGTGAATGAGTTTAATGTTAATTTACTTTCAGCCCCAAAGGAAGCATTTAATAGCCAGAGTTTGGAAATATTTCGGGAGTAGTATTATGTTATAACGAGGTGCAAAATTTGTTAAAATGACAACTTTTCTGGTTATACAAACATATAAAATTTGTTGTTTCACCTTTATAATCATATGCAAAATTTGTTAAAGAAGAAAGTTTTACTCTAATGGATGTAAAATTAGTTAAAAAAAGAGAGTTTGTTGTTACAAAATTATATAAAGCTCATTAAAATGAGGCAATTTCACGTTGCAAGAAGATAAAAAAAACTTGAAAAGGAAGAAAGTTTCATTTCATAACGAAGTGTGAAAGCTTTCATGTTATTTAGCTAAATGGATAAATGCAGCCTCAGATTTTAGATGGCTGTGATTCCTGCCAGAAAGTTTTATTATCAGGAAATACTGGGGGGTTTTTTAACTTCAAAATTCTGTCTTTTGATTACAAGAAAATATGTAAGTTACATTTTATTCTCACACTTCCTTTGTGTTTTTGCAGCTGGACGGTTCCTTTGGTCATTTTCTTATCAGAGCTTTTCATTTCTTGTTAGCTTGATTAGCAAAGCAGCTTGAAAATGAGCATCAGAAATAACATTTAAATCAATTCTATCTCAGTGTCAAATTTATTTGTGTAGCACATTTAAAACCAAGTAAGTAATTGTTCGAAATAAAAAAAAGAATTAAAAAAGCCATGCAATTTACACCAGCAGTCATAACACAAAACAGAAATTAAATCAGTTAAAATAAAACAGATTAAACAGCAAACAAGTTGAGTTAAAATATAATATTTTAAAAACAAAAATCAAACATTTTCCAACTGGTGGCCTCCATTTTGAAAAACGCTGGCCTATTTTCTGTTCTGACAGTTTAAACGTCGCCTTTCCTTTTCGCTAGATTCTCTTGCCGCTCGTCAATCAGTACTTCAAGAACCACTGCCTGTACTTCCTGTCCACTCCTGCCAAGGTTCTGGGCAGCGGCGGCCATTCCTCCAACAAGGAGAAGGAGATGATCGCCAGGTTGGTGTTTGCGTTTATCGGCCGCTCGGACCGCGTCTGTCCTCTCCTGCTGCCATGTCCCTCCATATCTCTCGTGTTCGAGATGACCCGTTATTTCCTTGACCTCTCTTATGCTTTTTGTGTACCTGAAACGTTTGACCTTTGCCCCCTCCTCACCATCCTCCCTCCCTGTCCCTGCTTCTCCTCTTTTCTCCTCCGACCTCAGTATCTTCTGTAAGTTGGCTGCCTTGGTGAGGCACAGAGTTTCTCTTTTTGGTAAGGAATTTGCATGGTGGTGTCGTTTTTTTATCCTGTCTTCCTCCTGTTTTTCTTTTATTTATTCACTAATGAGGTTTTCCACTTTATCATTTCCTCCCACATCACTGAGTTTCCTGTCTAACGCTTCTTTCTCTTCAGCTCAGCTCCTGCTTGGCTTCTGTTTTCTGCAGTTTTGTGATTTTAAAAGTTGTCTTTTTATGGCTTTGAAGACATTTATCAAAACAATGTAAACAGAATAAATCAGGTTTAATATGGAGAGAAGTTTGTTCCAAAGTAATTGTAGGCAAAGATTTAAATAGAAAAATAAAAATGTAGGAAAAAATGCATTAAAATACTCTGAGAGAGTAATTTACAATGTGTATGCAATAGAAAAACCTACATTTATGCAGTTTTCAATTTTTTCAGATTTCATTTTTATTCTTTTCTTTTTAGATTTATTGGTTAAAAAGGTACTGGGTTTTTTCATATTTTTTAATAAGAAAAGTTGAAATTTTTTAATATTGTGTTTTCAGTTTAGTTTTTTATATTTAATTTTTTAAAATTACTTTTTCAGATTTTTTATGTTTTCAGATTTTATTTTTTATTTTATTTTATTTCTTCACATTTCTATCAATTGCTTGAAAAGCTTTTCAGATTAAACTTTTTCAAATATTTTCTTCAGATTTTGTTTTCAAATTTTATTTATTCAAATTTTTATTAATTTTAAAAAAAATCTTTTCAGATTTAATTTTTTAAATATTTTTTCTGATTTTATGTTTCCAAGTTTTATTTGTTTAGATTGCTTTTTTCATATTTTATTTTTCCAGATGAAACATTTAAATTTTTATTTTTATTTTTCTGTTTTCAAAAAAAATAAATTTGTTAATCTTTTTATTTTTTCTTATTTTTAATTTTGAGTCCAAGTGTTATAAATTGCACTTTTTTCAAATCTTGTTCTACAAATTGCATCCCACTCCTTTGGGAGGCGGGACTTCCTCTGTCAGGCGGAATCATTTCTATTTGCCTGAGTGAACGTTAGCAACAGCGTTCCTATTGGTCGGTGTAGCGCAAGTTGGAGCATTTCTATTGGTCAGAAGCTACAAAGCGCTTCTTCTGAGTCTGTGTTCACTTTTTAAAAACATTTATATACTTCATTCATGATGTTGCTGTCATATTCTCCTCTTTAGTTGTAAAAAGTCAAAAATATGGTAACAACTTGCTGTCAAGCATGTTTATACATGTAAGGTTTTCAATTATCAGATACACATTTAAATTACCCTCAAAGCTTTGTGTTTGATTGAAAAGTTTTTCAATGTTCATTTTTGAAAACTTTTTTTTTTTTTAAGTTTTGAAACGTGTTCTTTGGTTGCAGTAATATTGGAACAAATGTCTCTCCGTAGCTGAACCGCTGGTGTTGCTCTGCGGCTCTGTCATGTGTTGCCAGCCTGGCTTGTAGAGGCAATAAATGCTGTATCTTCATTTTTATCTGCTTCACCGCCATGAATCTCTAAAAGTCTCTTTTATTTGAGTCAGCGATCTGATTGATAGCGAGCACAGAAACTTTACAGAAATGCACATTTTTATTTTTTATTCTGGCTTCTTGTCATTTTTTAGCAGCGTTCATCAAACGTTCTCCAAGCCTTTTAGATTTTTGTTTCTCTTTCGGCTTCGTCTGCCTTATTTTCTTTTAATTTTTTTAAGAGCACTTCCATTTTCTGAGTAATTGAGTCATCAAATTGATAAATTTTGCACACATAGAACCAAAGGAACAAATTTAATAGATTCTTTCAGAATTGATTTAATGTTAGTGTGAGTTTAATTGTTTTCTAACATCATTTTATTCAAATATAATTCTGTTTTGTTTATGCCAAACTTTTAAACAGGATTTATTTAGTATTGTTAGGAAACCTGGCGTTTTTAATCATTTAAGTTATTTGAGCTTTTGTATTAAATTTGTACGGAAGTAAAGCAGTGACGGATCATAATCTGTGTTCCGTTTACAGGAACGGACGCACCTGCAGTGGTAAACTGTCTGCACATTCTTTCTCGGTCCCTTGATGCAAGGTAAATCACCACCGTCATCAGAGAGGCAGAAAATAGACACAACACGCTTCTATTTTGATCATAATTTTATTTTTCCAGGACTGTTATGAAGTCAGGCCCGGAGATTGTGAAGGCTATCCTGCGCCAGTTCTTTGAGAGCGCTGCAGACGACATAGAAAAGATGGTGGAGAATCTGAAACTGGGAAAAGTGTCAAGTAAAACGCAGGTGAGCGACAAAACAAATACAGGAAGTTCAAAATGTTAACAGTGTGTTTGAAAAAGTGAGTAAAACCCCAAATCCTGAGTAGCTTCCTGTTATTTTACACAAACTACTAATGTGATTTTTGCCAAGTTAAGTTTTTTCTTACTAAAGACAATGATTAAGCTAATTAGCAGTGCTAGGTACCGCTAACTAAGAAGTTAGTTTTGCTAACCCTAAAACACTAATCATAAGCATTGGTTCCTGCTAATGCTAAAGCAATCAACAAGGCATTTAGCAAGGGGCTAATGCTAACGACTTGAAGAAATCCAGTTGATAATCAAAACTTCAACCCAGATGTTGAATTTTATTCAACTGAACGTTTATAAAACAGCCAAGGAAATTAACGCTTTCAAATGTATCCAGAAAAATGAACATGGGGACGCTAATTAAGCTAAATGTTTTCAAAGTTAGCTAAAGTGCTAACTTTAACCAATTAGCACCAAACTGCTAATTGGTGGTATCAAAGTGCTATTTTGAATAGAATAAAACCGCATATCTGTCACATTAGTCACTAAATGGTTAAGAGATGAAACATTAGCAATGCCTGTTTAATAGTTAGTTTGGTAATCTGGTTTTTGTCATACATTGATAAGTTCAGGAACTCTACAAGCTAATTATTTCTAGCACAAACTGCTAGCCTTTTAATGAGGAGTTTAAAATTGGTATTAAGTAGTTTTTTTAAAACTATTTCTGTTATAGTTTATAGTTTCACATAAAAGCCAGAATTAGATTTTTATTGTTGTGAGCTGATATCTGTTCGCCTTCTTGTTTATTTAGGTTAAAGGGGTTTCCCAGAACATCAGCTACACCACAAACGCCTTACTACCTGTCCTCACTTCGCTGTTTGACCACATTGCCCAACACCAGTTTGGCGATGACGTTATCTGTGAGTTATTTCGGTTGACTCTAATGAATCTATATTTTTGGTTTGTTTTTATTAATACTTTACTGGAAACTTACAAAAAATCCTCTTTTATTAAATCCACAGTGGATGACCTGCAGATATCCTGCTATCGTTTGATGTGCAGTATATATTCTTTGGGAACTGTCAAGACTCCGCATGTGGAGAAGTAAGTAATTTCGGGAATTAACTTTAAAAAAATCCTATTTGTATTGATCATTGATTAAAGTTTTAAATGGTACTTGAACAGGATTTGGTACACTGTAGAAATATTAATGTTAGAATTATTTCGCCAATATTAGACCACATTAGCATCAACAAAGCTGACATTAGCATAGCAGTGCTAATGTTAGCATTTTCAATTTTTTAAACAAATTTTGATTTCACTTAATTTGACCTAATTGAGAATGTTTCCTAAGGATCTCAAGTTTTGTGTCTTATGCAGACGTATAAAAACCGCTAAGTAAGCTAAACGCTACCTAGCGTAACGTTTAGTTTATGGAAACAATAATTACATGGTTTAACAATTTAATTTCTTTATATTTAAATTACTTTTTAAATTACCTTGAGACATTTATGGTAGATGGGATTATATATAAACTGAATTGAAATGGAACATGTAATGTTAATGTTTTTTTAATAATAGAAATCAGCAGCAATGCTAACATTAGCATTACCTCATGGCAACAATTTGTGGCATTGTGTCTCATGTTGAGCATTGACAAGAGTTTGGCACATTTAAAATGAGAATCAAAAGGGTTTGGTGCATTTAGCAGCTGCTAATCATATTATATTTTGCTATTATTATACATTTTTAGCAACAGTACTCTAACAAAGCTAGTTTTTTATTTATTTTGTTTTCATTTAATTATTTTCATCCAGACAGCTACATGCTCTGGACAAGAACTTGGAGCCGTTAGCGATTGCTAATGCTATCCTTTTTTTCTTTTCCTTTTTTTGGCTAGTATTAACAAATGTTACAGCAATGCTAACATCAGAATCTCATAGCTGAAGTGAGCAGTTGGATTTTGAAAGGCGGATTTGGTTTAGTTTGTTTTTATTTAAGGACATTTATGCTTTTTTATGGTTATTTTTTTTAAAATAATGTTAGTAATTGTTAGCAACAATATGCTAACAAAGCTAAATTTTCATTTATTTAGTTTCGTTTAGGGATTAACTTTCAGTTTAATGTTTAGTTAGCTTTTCTTCTGACAGCTTCATACACTGGACAAGGGCTTGGAGCCGTTAGCAAAGAAAAAGGATAGCATTAGCAATTGCTAATATTAGCTAATTTTTTGGTAATGCAATTGGATTTCCAAAGGCAGATTTTAGTTTTGTTTGTTCAAAACTTTTATTCTATTTTATAAAATCAATTTTGCCTCATGCCAATTTGAGGCAGTTGCTAATATTTATGTTTTTACTAAATAGCAAAAGACAGAATGCTGACAGTCGGACATTTTATGTTCCCACTTCTTCTACTCTGGACATTAGATTTGACTGATTTTCTCTTGTGGAGGCAGCAGCTAGTTCTTGGCAGGAGTTTGGTACATTTAGCCCCCACCAATGTTAGCATTTTTGTTTGTGTATTTATTTTAAAAGCTAGCTGGTAGCTTCTTCATGACGTATTATTTGATGTCTCCACCTTGTTTTGCAGACAGCGGCCGGCTCTTGGAGAGTGTTTGGCTCATTTAGCAGCAGCTATGCCAGTAGCCTACCTGGAACCGACACTGAATGAATTCAACTCTTTCTCGGTTTACACAACCAAGACTCCAAGAGAGAGAACTAGTGAGTTACGATTTTTCCTCTAAAACATGTGTGTCAAAGTTGAGGCGCTGGGCCAAATCTGGCTCGCTGTAGCTTTTTATTCGGCCCTCTAAACTCCAGATGCCAAATTACATCAATTTCTCGCAATTGTGGAAATTCACGCAAAATCAACAAATCCCCACATTTTTTTTCTAATACGTGATTGTGAATTTACTGCAGATTTTTTGTAAAATGTTCAAAAACATTAAATGATGCCAGTTGGCATTAATTCTTACTTTTACGACTCTTCTGCCTCTGCGTTACTTTATGTAAAGTTACAATCCACGATCGAAGTGGCTAGGAACCAAAAGTCACGTTTAACGTCATATATAAGCACAAATTAGCAAAACTCTTAGCAAATATTTCTAAATTAGCCCCCAAAAATCTGTGATTCTGATAGCAAAAAATCACAGAAATAGTCACAAAATCCTGGAGGAACCGATCAGTGTGGAAAAAAGTTGAATATTATTTAAATTCATCAAGAACGTATTGAACGCAGAGACAGATACTTGTTAATATCTTAGCCGTTTTTAATTGGTTCTGGCGCAACCGGCCCTTTAAGAACATTTATGATTTTCATTTGGAACAAAAAGACAACAAGTTTGACACCCGTCCTCTAAAATGTGGATTAAATCGTATTTGTCCTTTAAAAACCACGTTTTCCTTTGTTCCTCTCCAGTTTTGGGACTTCCCAACCAAGTAGAGGAGCTGTGCACCGACATCCCAGAGCTGGACGTCCTGATGAAGGAAATCCATGACCTTTCTGAGTCGGGAGCTCGCTACACAGAAATGCCCCATGTGATTGAGATTACGCTGCCCATGCTGTGTAACTACCTGCCCCGCTGGTGGGAGAGGGGGCTGGAAAACTTCCCGGAGCAGGAGGGCCAGCTGTGCACCGCCGTTACGTCGGAGCAGCTCAACCAGCTGCTGGGCAGCATCATGAAGATCGTGGTCAACAACCTGGGCATCGATGAGGCGTCCTGGATGAAGAGATTAGCCGGTTGGTGACGCTTTCAAACTAATCGATTTATGAAAAACATTCAATTTGAAGGCTTTAATATTTATTTGTTATACTTTAAAGGGAACCTGTTATTCTAAATCTGCATTTAGCTTTTATACATTTGGGTTTAAAACAAAACACTCAGCCAGTTTTGGCAAGAAGTTAATGTTTTTTTGTAAGTGTGGTTCGGGGGCCTTTTATGACCCTCTGGAGGATTTTTTTTTGCCCCTTTTGGTACACTGCAAAAACACAAAATCAAAGTATTTTTGGTCTACATTCTTGCACAGATATCTTAATACACTTGGAATAAGACAAACTAACTTAAAATTAACTTTTCAATCAATACGACAATTTCACTGGCAGATTATTTAATTTATAACAAGACATTTTTCCTGTGTTATAAGCTAAGTTATCTGCCAATAATATAACTTTAAAGTACTTAAGTTGTTGCTCAGTCATTGATGAATTTTTCTTCAGTTTTCGCCCAGCCCATCGTCAGCCGGGCGAAACCGGAGATGCTCAAGTCCCACTTCATCCCCACCATGGAGAAGCTGAAGAAGCGAGCAGGAAAGGTGGTGGCGGAGGAGGAGCACCTGCGCATGGAGGGCAAGACGGAGGTGGACAGTGAGAACGGGACCATACGGGACGAGTTCGCTGTGCTGTGTCGGGACCTGTACGCCCTTTACCCCCTGCTCATCCGCTACGTGGACAACAACAGGTCAGAGAGCCGGATCAGCGCCGTTTGGTCACTAGAGCTGCTTAAAATACACCTACTACCTTTTTTAGGTACATTAAACTCATTTTTATTTTTTATAAATTCGTCTTTCATCAGCAGAGCTGGGTTGGAACTAGTTACATTTACTTAAGTGACGTTTTTGAAAAAATTCACTTTTAGGAGTATTTTTACTTTTACTTTTGTTTGAGTAATTTTATTATGAAGTATTTCTACTCTTACTTGAGTAAAATTCCTGGATTTTCTACCCACTGAATGAAAAACAAACATGTTTTAACCAAATATTCAGCAGGGACAGACGCACAGCTGCAGTTGCTGTTAAAGTTTCATAAGTTTTATATTGAAAGAAACTGATTTGGAAACATTTTCTTTTGCCTCATTTTGTTATTTTGTGATTATGCTTTTTATATGGATCATTTAAGTCCTTTAAATACCAAACTTTCCACTTAACTTTGCATTTTGCTCCATCTGATGATGTAATTTTAAAATATTAAATGATTGATAATTTGATCAGTTACTCAGTACTTGATTTTTCACCAAATACTTGTTTCCTCTTCCTTGAGTAATTTCTTGGATGGATACTTTTTACTTTAACTTGAGCAAAGATATGTTGAAGTAGTGCCACTCTTACTCAGTTTTTTCTGTTTTTGTGAAAAGGGCGAGGTGGCTGACCTGTCCGGACCCGGATGCAGAAGAACTGTTCAGGATGGTGGGAGAGGTGTTCATCTTCTGGTCCAAATCGCATGTAAGGGTCCATCATTTTGTAATCTCTTTCCACTATTAAACTTTTACTTTATAAGAACAAAATGTAGCAAACTGTCAAAAGAGTTTAGGATTTTTTTAGTAATGTTTTATTCTCTAATACAGTTTTATTTGGCCTTAAAAAGTCAAATTGAAATAAAATAGTAATCAATTATAACAATTGATTAATCAGACAAACAATTGGCACATTCTGCTAATTTTCATTTAACCATTTAAACCTACTTCATACATTAGAAATACATTAAAAAAGCTAATTGTTTTTGGCAGGATGTTCAAAGTGTGACCCGGGGGCCGTTTGCGGTTCTCTGGGGGATTTTGTTTGGCCCCTCAGAGAGATTTTTACCAGAGGTGGGTGGAGTACCCAAAATTGTACTCCACTAAGAGTAGCACTACTTTAACATATTTTTACTCAAAAGTAAAACGTATCCGTCCAAGAAATTACTCAAGTAAGAGTGAAAAAAAGTATTTGGTAAAACATCTACTCAAGTTCTGAGTAACTGATCAAATTATCAATTATTTAATATTTAAAAATTCCATCATCAGAGGGACCAAAATGTCAAGCTAAGTGGAAATTTTGGTATTTTAAGGACCAAAATGGCAATAATTCATATAAATAGCAAAAAATAACAAAATCATGCAAAAGAAAATGTTTGCAAATCAGTTTCTTTCAATAAAAAACTGATGAAACTTTAACAAAAACCGCAGGTTTGTCTGTGTCTGGTGGATTTTATGTTCAAACATGTTTGTTTTTCATTCAGTGGGGATAAGATCCAGAAATTTTACTCAAGTAATAGCAGAAATACTTCATAATAAAATTACTCAAAGTAAAAATACTCCTAGAAGAAAATTTTTCAAAAAGGTTGCTCAGGTAAATGTACCGAGTTACTACCCAACTCTGAAAATTACCAGGTATATATATATTTTGTTCATTCAGATTATGGAGATAATGAAGTGAAATGTAAAGATTGTTTTGTGTTTTTGCTGCAGAACTTTAAGCGGGAGGAGCAGAACTTTGTGGTGATGAATGAGATCAACAACATGTCCTTCCTCACTGCTGACAGTAAGAGTAAGATGACCAAGGTAAGAACAAAACTCTCCAGATGTTTGATCCACCACATACCGAGACATAACACATTAAGAAACTAAACTCTATTAATTTATGTATCACTAACACTCCAAGCAGGGAACGGCGTCAAAGCAATCCATTCATAGCTGCATATATTCACATCTTCATTTCCTGTTTTTTCTGAAAGTTAAATACATCGCTAATTAATTATTATTCCATTCATTTCACATTAACGGTTTTGTAATAAATGAAATCTGACACATCCTTTTCCAGGATAATGTAAGTGGCGGTTTAGTGTCGCTAACTGTGTTTTCTCCATATATCCGATGTCGGTGGTTGGACGCCGGGTCACTAGGCCGGAGACGGAGAGGTTAGATTGTGTTTGTGCACGAGCGCTGTGCTGATCGCATGGCACCCTGAGTTTGAGAGGCTTTTCATCGAGTTCTCCCCCGTTACTCACACAAATACATTCACATAAAGGAGATTCTGTGCTTGCTCACTGTTGGAGTCGGCATAACTGTGGCAGGAAACAGACGGTCTCCTGTACACCAAACTGGACAATAAATCAACAACAATACAAAAAACAGATATGTGATTAATATAAATAGGAGGTTAGTACCTAAATATTTTACTCAGGAATGAATTTAGCGTTTCAATATTAGCTTCCACTAAATATACCCAATACATAGTTCCCTCGAGTCTCAACCAGAAAGGATGCGCGCCATCTTTGTAGGCAAGGGCAACACAAAGCATAGTGGACCCACAGCTTTGAGACCAACGGAAAGAAAACATTGGACAATCCTGACCAATGTGTGAGAGAAAGATGCATGAACAAAATGGCTGCCGTCAGGCTCAACCAGTATGAGACAGAGAAGGAAAACATGTCAAGACCATGTGGCTCCAATCTCATTCTGCGACACAGTTAGCTAGCAGATCAAATCTACATTAGCAAAGCTAATTTTGCTAGTTCGACAGTAAGTACTACATTAAATACCACTGATATTTATTTTGTTTGATGGTCAGAGGACTCAAAAATTGTAACCAAGAAACAGTTGTAATGTACTTGTAGTTTTTAGAAGTTAGAAACGAGGCGAGCGCTAGTTCTAAGCTTGTGGCTAGTTTATTGTTGTCATAGCAACTGCCCTCCAAGATGGCTGTCAGTTATAAAGTTCACAGGAAATATGTATTATTGTAGTGTGTTAGCTAAAGTGTTTAGCTAAACTAATGTTTAGCTGACCCTAAAGCACTAAACATCAGTGCTTTAGGGTCAGCACTGATGTTTAGTGCTGACATCAGTTTAGTGCTTTAGGGTTTAATAATTGCTACTTAATAATTTATCTTTGGCTGGGAAAGTTTCCATCTTATAAGGTAGCAGCTGCAGATCATTTGCGACTTACAGTCCAAGCTGTTAGCAGCATCAGTTTGGTGTACAGGATCGCTCATAATGTATTTAAATAATGTTCTTTGCTTTTCTCAGAAGTGCTGCCTCCATGTTGGATGGGACTGTGGGAGCGCTGGAAGAGTTTTTTATGTCTGTTTGTATTTGTGTGATTACGGGGTGTGGAAGGCTTAATGAAAGCCATTTGTAGATGGTAGTGGCCTGAGAGGTTTCATGGTGCTCGGATGAGCAGCTGAGCGTTTGCTCCGCTGCAGCCGAGCGTCATCACCCGTAGTGTTTTTGTCTGATCAATAAACACTTTGCCTTTAGATCGGCCCTGTTGGATTCAGCTGTGGAGCTCGTTTGCTGTTTGTCAAATTCTGTCCCTGATGCTTGGATTTTTTTTTTTTGATTTTTTTTTTACAGCATTTCTGCGCCAGAGGATTCTTCTCGTTTCAGCATTTGTATTAACTTTGTGCTCACTACCTGCTTGCAACCATAGAGAAAAGGATTTTTCTGATCTTTGTGCAACATTTCTCAGACGGCGAATCTGTCAGGGGAACCTAAATCTACCCCAGCTGTCCGCATATCGACTAACTGGACTCATCAATTCTTGTCATGCTCATTGACCACATTAAAACTGCTAAATAATGCAACATCTTATCATTGTGTTACTGATGGTTTATACAGTTCCTATTACTTAAATTTTATGTCTTCATATGTAAAGTCTTTACTGTGGTCAGTGTTTATTACCCGACTGCATGGAAAGTTGTTTTTAAGGATGTTTTCACATCTGATAGTCTGGTGGACTCTGTTCGATTGGGGACCAAAATTAAATCATTTTTTCAGCTGCCCATTCTTTCTTTCAGACTGACTGAGTCCAATAAACCAAACTAATTGAAAAACCTGTTCCCCTCCTTGCCTGTGGGGGCGCTGCACCAAGAAACACTGAAAAAAAATAATGTGAAATTCTTAGACAAAGATGCTGAGCGCAACTTTCTTTGTCATGAAACGTAAACAAAAATGGAGCAGCATCGGATTTTAGCAGTTGTAGGGTTTCTCTTTTGTCTAGTAAAAAAACCATGAGCCGTTTGTCTTGCTAGAGCTAGACTAGCGTGAATGTTTTGGTTGTATTTACCCAGAATGCCCTGCACTATAGTCCACTTCCTGCTTTTTTAAGAGCCTCCGGTCTGCTTGGTGTTCATATATGCATTCAAACCGCGAGACTGTGGTTTGTAGGTGGACAAGAGTTCACCATTTGGTCCACCAAACTGAACTCTCTAGGTAAACAAACTGGACTTTTAAAGCAAACTAAGCAGAGATGTTAGGATGGGTTCTTAGAACCTGAAGTTCCACTATTTGTTCTTGTTGACGGGGTGAGACCAGACAACAGTCAAAGTGTGAGAAAACCTTCAAGAGCTGTCAATAGGGAACTTTGTCCATCACACTACTAACAATAAGGCTGAGCTGAGTTTAGCAGTTGGGGCTGAAGCAGCAATGAACCAAACTGAACGGGAACAGTTCATGTTGGCAGGAAAAAGTCTTTACACACGTTGATTCACTTTGTCTGCATGTCGTTTCTCATGTCAGTCTCTGTGTATCAGTCCGTCACCTCGTCCTGTTTTGTTTTGTGTTAGTTTTCCCGTTCTAGCCTCGTCTGTTTCCTTCGAGCTTCTTCAGTTTTCTAGTCGTACGTTCTCTGACCTGCCGTTCTTTTCAGTCTGGAGGCTCGGAGCAGGAGCGTAGCAAGAAGAAGAGACGAGGGGACCGCTACTCTGTGCAGACCTCCCTGATTGTGGCGGCGCTGAAGAAGATGCTCCCCATCGGACTCAACATGTGCTCTCCTGCTGACCAGGAGCTCATCAATCTGGCTAAGATCAGATACTCACTGGTACTGTGTTCACTGAATTTAATTGACTTTATTTAAGGAACAATATTGTTGTAAACATGTCATGTTAATTTCCTTCTCTAATACAATAGTTTCATAAATAAAATTAAGACCTAAATAAAAAGAACAGTATAAAAATACACTGTAAAATCACAAAACCTGACAAAGTATTTATAGTTTTTTGTCCTAATATCTTGAATTAAGACTAAACTAACTTATAAGTAACTTTTCAGCACCATGAGCTTGTTTTAAGAAAAAAAACTCAGTTCCATTACTTCACTTATAATAAGACATTCCTCCCATGTTAAAAGTGAAATAATCTGCTAGTGGAATTAGAATTTGGTTGCTAGGTGACCGGCTGGGTTTGGCTGGGGTTGCTAGGTAACGGCGCGGTGGAATATTCTACCAGTGGAACTAGAAATTTTTACCAATATTAAGAAATTATTGACTTAAAACAAGCTCATAAGTCTTGTTGAAAAGTTGCTTGTAAATTAGTTTTGTCTTATTTCAAGTTTACTAAGATATTTGCACTAAACTTGGCAAAAAAAAACAAAACACTTTGTAAGATTTGTTGTGTTTTTGGATTGTAGTAACTGAAGTTCCTATTTCTTATAAGCTGCAGTTCCACTAACCATAAAATTGTGCAAATTGTAATTACAAAAATAAATTTGCTCAATGGATAGTATCGTTTTTCAGCCATTTTGGAGTAGATGCGTTTCACAAACCGGTTTTACAGCATATTCTGTGACCTTAGCAAGCGCTGTTTCATTTTAACGCCATGGTACTTCAAAAACATTAGCTTTGTAGGGCGGGAAACAAACACTATAGGAAAAGCCAAACAAAGAATAACAAGCAATATCTGTCTGACCACTAATATTATGATGATTATGGAACATCAGCAATGGAAACACTTTTTTTTGCATCACACGAGTCACATGATCAACAGCCGGATGTTGCTACTGCCGGAAATGACGAAGCAGACAACAGGAAGTAATAGTAGCATGATGATTTTTAAATTTTTTTTCTGGCTCCATCAGAGCTCTCACAACAGTTCATTAAAAGTTGTGCGTCATTCGAACGTGTCGGTCTTCTGTAAAATGGCCGACTACAATTTCTCCAAAACACCTGTAGTAGGCGGGGCTTGTCGCTTCAACTCCTGAATAAAACTTTGACATCTCCTCTGATTGGCTGATAGATGAGCCCTGAATTATGAATATAATCTTATGTAACTGTTTACATCTGACATTACTACGTTTTTTAATGACTTATTGCGTGGAAAAATCTTATTCACACGTTATTTTAAACAAAATGTCTTATTTAATAGAAACATTGCAATTACGAAGTAGTTTTTTCGACATTAGCAGAAAAATGTTTAAACATTTGTAATGGAAACGCAGCTATAGGCGTGTTTACTTTTTAGCTTATTTTGTAGCATAAAGACAACTGGCTCTGTAAATGCTTTATATCTTTAGAGTAAATACTTTTAAATAACCAAATAACCAGCAGTCTTCATAATGATGATGTGTTGAAGTTTTCTCCAATGTTTTACCTTTTAGAAAGACACAGATGAAGAGGTGAGGGAGTTCTTGCAGAACAACCTTCATCTGCAAGGCAAGGTGAGTCGATTTTGTTTGTATGTAAGGTGGCTTTCAGAAAACTTTGATATGAAATATGATGTGGAACAGACACTGTTTTAAATAATAATTTAATAATTTAATATTAATAAAAATCACCACAAGGGGGCGATCACAGTTTGAGAAAGACATCCTAACCTGTTCAAGGAAGCATAACGGGTCACCTTTAAGACTAAATTTGAGGACAAGAAGCCAGACCTTGACAACATTGTTGTTTTTTGTCCTGTGTGGGTCCAGGTGGAGGATCCAGCGATGCGCTGGCAGATGGCTCTTTACAAGGAGATGTCTGGAAAGGCTGAAGACGCCGAAGATCCAGAGAAAGTGGTAAAAAGAGTACAAGAGGTCTCTGCTGTCCTTTACCACATCGAGGTGGTGAGTGTCGCTGCAATTCGCACGGCTGTGGGGAAAACCCCTAAAAAAACAGACTAAAAATGGCTTTTTGTTCTTCAGACTGAGCATCCCTACAAGTCAAAGAAAATGGTGTGGCACAAGCTGCTGTCCAAGCAGCGCCGCAGAGCTGTGGTGGCGTGTTTCAGGATGACGCCTCTTTACAACATCCCAACGTAACAATCCTCACCGCTCTGAATGAAAACATCAGCGTTTTATCAGACAGATCAACAGTCCTTTAACTTTTCTGTCGCAGGCACCGAGCCATCAACATGTTCTTAAACGCCTACAAGCGCAACTGGTTGGAAACGGAGGGCTACTCGTTTGAAGACAAAATGATCGATGACTTGTCAGTAAGTAACTTCTCAAACCGCACAAATGATGATTTAAGCTCATCCTCTTCATCAGGCGTAAAACAGAAACTTTTAAAAATAACATCATTAAATTAAATGTACAACGGTCTGTGCTTTTTTTAAAAACAAAAAAAAATAAAGATTCATCTACCAATTTAGCAAACACTCACAGACCACCTAACTTGAAATTTCTCTTGCAATACCACAACATATTAATATATACAACCTGAAATGAAAACATCTTTTAACTCGTCCTCTTTGTTCCTCCTAATGTGAAAGGTGGCGCTGTTTTGTAAATGTGATTGACCATTTCACAAATATTTGTAATTTAGAAGCATAAGAAAAGAAAAATAGACTTGAGTTGCTTTGTCAGAATCAAACATTTTCTGTAATTTTATTTTCGGTGTTGAGATGCAGCTAGTCAACGTGGGGCGCAGCACTGTTCACCACCTGCACCCTACAGCATTCAGCACAGCCACAGATCTGCATCAGAAAAAACTAGTTTTTGTGGTATAAAGCTGAATAAAGTTTTTAATTTCCCTATTTAATTTGTTTTTTTATTCTTGAAAATTCAAGAGCATTTTTAACTCTTTCAGAGTTTTTGAGAGATGGTGAAACACATTTGATTTGTTTATTGTAGCTTCCCAATGATACAAATGGCAAACTCCCAAACATCAATGTGTTTTTTGTAATTTTTCTTAATAAAAACACTTTCTGGACTGGGCCAGATCGCAGAGTGCCAGGATAATATTAAAATAACACTGAAAAACATTAGAGATTTGGTGAAGTTTAAAACGTCAACAGAGTCCACGCCTCCAGGAAGAAGTCGTTTCTCACCATGTGGGCCAAGTGAAGCTAAAAGAAAACAAAGATTCGGTCTCATTTAGAACCACTGTTGTTTCCCAAAACTAGAAAGCCTTGGAGGAAGAGGAGGAGGAGGAAGAAGAGACGGAGTCAAAGCCGGATCCTCTTCATCAGCTGATTCTGCACTTCAGTCGCACGGCTCTGACAGAAAAACTGTGAGGCCGGGTTTCAGCTTTCGCCTTTTCGAAGACGTCGGTTCATCTTCCTTATTTCTGTTTATTTTTGTTTTCTCATTCCAGGAAACTTGAAGTCGACCATCTTTACATGTCTTATGCTGATATTATGGCAAAGGTACGTTTCCTTTGTCATCTCATGAAATCTTCTCATCAAAGGGGCAGTTTATTGTTAAATTAGCTTATTTTGTAGCTTTACATCATGTTATAATTTGTTTTTGCCTCATGAAAATCACACCTGGAGTGTTGCTTTGATTCTTTCATGCATGTTTCAGAAATCCTTTAATCTCCATGGCAACCAAAACGCCTGGGTGGACATAGCTCCGCCTTCGAGGACGAAGCTCCTCCCCCATTTGGCTCCTCCAGACTAGCCAGTAGCAATTAGCAAACAACTGCGCATCTGCTGAGCTCATTATAGGAGCTACTACTCAGTCAGATGCTGGTACTTTACTTAAAACAAGCTTTTACATCATGCTGAAAAGTTACTTGTACGTTAGTTTTGTTTCATTTCAAGTGTATTAACATTTTTTCTTTAAAAATACTTGGTAAGATTGTGTTGTTTTTTTTCATAGTGCAGGAGACCCGATTTCAAAGCGCTGTGTCATATTTGATATATAAAGCATTTTTTTAACCACTGAAGGTAATAGTTACTTTATTGTTCTGTAAAATTGGTGGTAAACACATAAAACTTCCCCATTAATGCACAGAAACTGATATTTTCATGAATGAACCCTTTGTTAATTCTCTGATTTTGTCGCCGTCTTCCTGCAGAGCTGTCACATTGGTGAGGAGGACGAAGGGGGAGAGCAGGAGGGGGAGGAGCCATCCTTTGAGGTGCGGCAGACAGAGATGGTATGGGGGGACCGGGGGAGGGGAGACAGGGGAGTCAGCGGAGAAGCCGCTCCCCGCGCGCCGAGTGACCTCACCGTGACATCACACTCAGCACACCCCCCACCACCCAACTCCTACCACAGCATATTCCTCGTTTTTTTTGTCTCTTTCTATTCTTTATTCTTCGTTCACTCACGCCACTCGTCTATCTCCTGCAGTGGTGGACTGACCTGTGCATGCCTTTGCTGGACCGCCGGCAGGATCGGTGTTGTTGGTTCAAAACGTTCCTAAATTGCATGACTTGAGTGCAGAGAGATGGTGCAGCTAAAGACAACGTGAAGCCCAGAGCAAAACAAACCCCTGAGTCGTTACCAAATCACAGTTTCTGAGCCTGAACTTAAAGAAAACCACATTAAAGGCAGATATCATCTGTTTACAACTTCTACCACAGTAATATTAATTTTCTCCATAAAAATCCTGAATCAGGCATCAGTGCATTACTTAGTGGCCACCAAAGTCACATCTGAATTCATAATACGAATGACAGTAACTTACAGATGGCTAATAAATAGTGCCTATTTATTATTTATCATTAGTAACTGTTTATTATCCGTTAAATAAGGGTGAAAAGGAGACCATATGCTAAAAAAAATTACATGCTTACAATGTGGTCTGAAATGTTTAGTTTAACAACTATGGATAAAATGTAAAGATGAACAGATTTGGCAGGAAACCAGCAGATTTAGTATCATTATCACCCTTAATTAATGCACAATTAACAGTTATTAATGATTCATAAAGTGTTTAGAGCTGAATTAGATTCATATCTATGAGCTATTAGTCATCTAGAAGGAGAGCCTTATCTTATTGTATTGTACAGTGGCCCAAAGACCTATTAAACCAGCACCGTATGAAAATGTTTAAGAAAACTATGTAGTTCACCGCAGCAGGAAAATGAATGTTTGTGACAAAAACTGTAATTAAAAACTCTGAATTTAGGGCATTTAGCTTCTGCTCCATTTCGGACCAACGTTGTTACTCTAATTCTCACACAAACTCGCTAACGTTTGCAGTAAGTTTCCCATTAACAGTGTCAATTTTGGTCCTAAAAACTCAATTAAATTCCTCAAATATTAAATTGAGTTTAATATTTAATAGTTAAATATTATTCAATATTTAAATATTAATGAAATAGTTAAAATACTCGAATACAATTAGAATACAACTTTATGCAAGCTTTCTGTCCTTCATTTAGCTCAGACACAGAATAAAAATGAGTTAATGCTAAAGCTAAGCTAAGTAATTAACGATGTAACCCGGAATTAGCAGAAACTTTTTTAGTAAAAAGACATTCGTAATTGTTAAATGAAACATTTTTTTGATGAGAGACGATGGTCAATGGTTAGCAAACCTCTAATGCGCTAATAGCAGAGCTAATGTTCTACTTAGCATTTAGCGCTTCTGCTAGCAAACTTTGCTTCCACTAAATTGAATTTTTTGAATTTTTTTGACGTCGGTGTTGAAGTTTTGGTCATCGACTGTGAAGAATTTTTCATTTAAACATTTACACCCATGCTCTTATTTTGAAGTCTTTTTAAGCAGCAGTTCAATTTCTTCTCCTCAAGTTTTTATTTTTTTAAAGAAACTTTAAAAAGGTACTTTTAAAATTAGTTATTGGCTTTTAAATTAATGGAAAGGCCTTTGAGATTTATTTGTTTCATACTTTCAACATATTTATAGTTTTTATTTGGCCCTGAAATATGATATTTGCCTTTCAATGATATTTTGAGTCTGATTTCAGTTTTGGACGCTGTGATTGTTCTACTGATCCAATCTTTTCTAGAAGGGCAGCATTACACAAATTTGTACTGAAAAAAATTATTTTGTTTTGTAAGGGCTTGTGTCTGAATAGTTTGGGTTTTTTTTCTGGCGGAAAATGTGTTTTTGTGAAAAAATATTTTCCACAAAAATTCATATACTATGTAAATCCTTGTATATAAGACAGAGTATTAGGGCCAGGCTAAGAAAAGAAACAATAAAATATGAGAATAAGGTCAGAATATTATGAGAGAAGTCAGTATTACAAGAAAAGAGTCGTAATAATACTAGAATAAAGTCATATTACCAGAATAAAGTAATATTATGAGAGTGAAGTCATATTGTGAAAAAGGTTATAATACACGAAGTCAGAATGTTATGAGGAAAACGTAAATGATACAAGAAGAGTCGTAATAATACGAGGATAAAATTATTTTATGACAATAAAATCGCAGCAAAATGTGAAAGAAATTATATTAAATAAGGCTGAAATAATATGTGAAAATGCATACAACAAAAATTTATATTATTAGAATAAAGTCAATAGTAATATTTTTAAAAATTGTAATAATACCAGAATTAAGTTATAATATTACAAAATTTGTAGTAAGAAAAATCTAATGACAAAAATTCATATTATGAGAATAAAATCATAATAATACAAATAAAAAGTCATAAAGTTATAATATTACCAGAATAAAGTTGTAGTAATAAAAGTAATAATGATATCACAATAAAATCATAAATTTATTAGAATAACATCTTAGTGATATGTGAAAAAAGTCAAAGTTTATGACAAAAATTCAAGAGATTAAAGTCGTAATATTAGTGGAATGAAGTAATAATTTTATAACACCTACATGAAAAATTATTTTTAAAAATTTAAAGGAAGAATGTTGAGAATTTTATACAACATAATATTTAACATATCGACATCAAATTATTATCAGTAGCAGAACTTTGAATAATAAATTTTACTAATATTATTATTGTCTTTCTTACATTTTGTCTTTATTCTGCTAACATTATGACTTTAATGTTGTAATTTTTATTTTAAAACTCTCCCAGTCTGGCCCTAATATTCTGTCGTAACATAAAGATCCGTAAGTGAAGTGACTTCTGTAGATTTCTTTAGAGAAGCACGCGCACCTCCAAATTGCACAGATAAGCTACTTGCTGGGAGACCAAAAGTTAAAAGTTGTGGAGATTTTAGGGGAGTTTCAGAAAACACTGGATCTTTGAAATAAAATAAAAAAAACTAAGTAGACACAACTTTTACTGTTTCCATCTGAACCTGATGGGAAAATGTAATGCTGTCCTTCGTAACCCGTTTGAGTTAAAACATATCAGTTATGAAATCAAATACTTACTAACAGTGAAACAAGCCGTTTTATTATTATTGTGTTGACTTTGTGCATTTGTGGCAAGTCACTTCCTGACTTGAACCTCCTGTTCCTGGCTAACACGTCTTAGGCTACGTTCAGCCTGAGTCACACAAATCCAATTTTTTATTTTTTGCCTGAATCTGGTCTTTTCACGACAGTCTGAACAACACAGACCTGCAGTGTGAACGTAGCCTAACTCTCACCTACTAATCCAGGTGTTTTCAGCCCTTATGGTCCTGAAGCTCCACTTTGAGTCCTAACCACTGATGACTAACACAGACTTGTCTTTAGTTTGAACTGGACAGGGAACAGGTCTCCCTCTCTGTGCACACCAAGGACTACAGTAAAAGCCTGCACAGTCCAAGCCCAAGCTCACACTTCAAACCACATCCAGACATGCACTTTAACCTTTCACAATAAAAGACAAATAAGGAAACAGGAGGAACCAGAGGAAATCCACAGCATTTTCATTCATGTCAGACTTTTGAGGGCGGGGCGGAGGGGTGGAGGGACGGGGTAGATGTAGTTCTGTGTGCTTTGGGAGGGGTTTCATATGCATGGTATGCAGAGGGTGAGGCTGGCTAACCTCTTTTGTCAACAGGATGGTTCCTGGACCAGAGAGGCAGTTTACAGTTTAATACTCGATTCCATCACTGCAGAAACACAAAGTCCCACCAAGTATTTTTGTCTTTCTTGTTCAAATATCTTAGTTCACTTGAAATAAGACAAACCCAAATTACACGTAACTTTCCAACGACATATAGGAGCTTGTTTCAAAGGGGGGGATGTAATACATAAAATTCAGATTAAGTCTGTACTGCTCCTAAAATAAACAACATCCAGACGTTTTGTGGCTGTAAATTCATATTTTTTGCTGTCTTCTCAATGAGCTGTTTCAAGAACTTCCGGAATGCAACGTAACAAATCAGCGGTCACTGCCCGTTACCTAGCAACCCCAGCAGAGTTCCGTCCGTTGCCTAGCAACCCCAGCAGAGTTCCAGAATGTTTGGTCAGCTGGTTTTAACTCTGTATGCTCTGTACAATGGCTGCTGGAAACAGACGAGTATTTTGTTGTTGACTTATCATCCAGAAACTAGAGGTACGAACCTTTCAGGGTCTAGAGATTCAACTCAGTTGTAATATTTTCCTTTATTCCCATAATATTTCGAGTTTATTCTTGAACGACTTAGTTCTCAAAATTTTTAATGCACCACCCTACAAATCAGCAGGCACTGCCCGTTACCTAGCAACCCAAGCTGAGCTCCGTCACGTTTGGTCAGCTGGTTTTACTGCTGTACAATGGCTGCTGTTGTTGACTTACCGTTCAGAAACCGCTTTCTGCATTCTTACTGGTTGCGCAGAAGGCTTCACTTCTGCTTTTCAAAGATGTACTCATCTTTAATGTGTGAGTGTAAACGTTCAGTTTGGAACGTGGCTTTTGGATTTAAAGTGACAGGATGCCCTAAAACAGCCAATAATAGGCAAAATTTAGCAGATTAAAATCTCATTATTTAGAAATGATTTTGTGCAAAAAAAAAAAAAAGTAATGGAGATGTTTTGTGTAGGCCATAAATCTATCCTAACCTGTTTGAAGAATCACAGTATTATTTATTTTTAAGTAAATAATTGCATAATATTCATTTTTTAAAAGTTCTAGTTTAATAAGAACTTTTGAAATAATCTTCTCCACGGGAAGATTATTTTACTTGTGACATTTTCCCATTTTAGAAGTGAAATAATCTGCCAGTGGAACTAGAACTTTCTGTCAATATACAAAAAATACTGAGTTAAAACAAGCTTGTATATCTTACTTGCTAGTTTGTCTTATTTCAAGTGCAATAAGATATTTGCACTGGAAACTAGTCCAAAATACTTGACAGTGATGTCAGTGTGTTGCTGTTTGTCTAATAAATAACATCAAGATGCAACAAAACCTACAGTAAATGTTTTCAGTTCTTTAAGCTCTAGAGTCTCTAATAATTTACCAATAAAGAACAGATTCAGGATGAAGTCACTGAAGGACGTTTAGGCAGAAAACCGTCCACCGTTCTGTTGGAAGCAGAGGTTGCATGAAGTGGAAGAGTGTGTGTGCGTGTGTGTGTGTGTGTTATGCTCTGGGGCAAAGTGTCGGCTGCCGTCGAGTGTTTGCACCTCTGATGGATGTCAACAGTTGGAATAATAACTGCCTCCATGACTAATACACACTGTGTGAGAGTAGAGGTGTGTGTCGTTATTGATAAGTGATACAGCTCAACCAAGAGAGGGCAGCACTGAGGCGGTTTGAGGCAAAATATTTAGTTTTTTACACCAAAGTGCCTCCATTTGCACAGAAGCATAAAGCCAGAACCTTATAGGATCAGTTTTATGGTATCAGGCCACAGGTAGAAAAAATTAACAAACACATGAGAATAAAGGAAAATACTTATAATAATCTGATTTTGATGTGTTTACTGCGACTTTATTCTGGTAATATTCTGATTTATTTTCATATTAATACAACTTCATTCTCATGCGACTTTATTCTCGTAAAACTATGATTTTATTTTAATAATATTGCAGCTTTTTCTGGTAATATTATGACTTATCTCTCGTAGGAATTTATTGTATTATTACTATGGTTTTATTCTAATATTACCTCTTATTTCTGTTAATGTTATAGCTTTATTCTTGTATAGTTTCAACTTTATTCTCATAAAACTATTTTATTCCAGTAATATTACGACATTATTCTAGTATTGCTATAGTTTTATTCTGGTAACATTATGACTTTATTTTCAAATTATTTTGACTTTATTCTCATATTATTTCAACTGTATTCTTGTACAATTTCACTCTTGTAATTCTACAGCAATTTATGACTTACTCGTAATTTTGTTATTTTTATTTATTTGTTTTTCTTAGTTAGGTTTTAATACGCTGTCGTACAATTTAGAAAGTTTATAAAAATTTGGATTTTAGTTATTGTTTAAAGATTAAATGCAAATATAAAATATTTAATCAAACGTTTCTCATTCTCTAAAGTGAAAATTGATTTAACGATTTAATAATATTGTATTT
>CAEFZX010023608.1:0-50220 GCA_903066825.1 Alfaro cultratus | reverse complement strand
TGCCACGAAGGCTGGACACGTTTAACAAGGTTAAAGATGATACAAAAACTTAAATAGCAGAGAAACTTATGTCAAACAACATTTGAGCACAATAACACTACTTACGGACAAAGATACTTGAGGCTTGAAACAAACTGTCGCTCTGCCACGTTGCAGGCCGAAAACGCTAGACAGACTGAATTTTAACGAAAACGAAAACCTAACTTAAATCCTGCCACAAGGGGGCAGTAAAATAACAGAAAATCTTAGTATTACTTTACAATTTGTGTGTAAAGCCCACAGCCCCTTATAATAATCGGACTTGGCGACAGAAACTCAAAATAGTTCCTGTTTTTCCACCAGCAAAATGCGCATCTCCCTCCATTGTTTACATTTCTGTCGCTGCTGATATTGTCGCATAGAGACGTCGGTCACTCGACAAGACGCGTGGAGGAAATACAATTAAATAACAAAAGAAGACAGTAACGCAAAGTGATTTTGAAAAGTAACTTTAATCTGATTACTGGATTTGAAATAGCAACGCGTTAGATTACTCGTTACTGAAAAAAGTGCTCCGACGTCAGTAACACTGATTACGCCATCGTCTGCGTCCTCTGTGGTGCACCGCGCCTGGGCTTTTTGTTCCTTTTAAATTGCAGGCTGTTATTTTGATCGGGTGCCAAAAGCCTCAGCGCCCTTATCTTCTTCTTTTTTTCTTTATTTTTTTTTGTAAAAGCAATGGCATTTCAAGATGTGGCACCCTGACAAGACCCTTCGAAGAGACAGATAATGTTTTTTTCAGATGTTGATGACATGGATTTGTGCAAGAGCACAAATAATTCAGTTTGCAGAAGATGACGTGAGATACGTCTTGAAGAGATAAGTTATCTTCCAAGCAAAAAATGGTGACTGTTGAATAGAATGTGCTTTCCCAGATATGAATGAGACAGAGTGAATCATTACATTTTTATTTTTTTTCGGATGTAAACCCTTTGCCTTCAGTGTGGAAAAGAATTGACAGAAATGCAGTAGGTGGCCAGAGAATAAACTCGCAACTGGAGGAGTTGGACCGGTTCAGATGATTTGATGGGCTTGTCGAACAGGTGCAAAATGAAAAAGAGATTTGATATTATTTTTTTTCCAATTTTCGCAAAGGGAATCTTTATAACATGCCCAGGAATTAAACTTGATGGGGACATTTCCACAAAAAAAAAAACAAAACTCATCTCCAGACTAACATCCATTTGCAGCACAGTTTCTTAGCAGCCACAGCTCTCTTGTGTTTTCTGCTAAAACGCTCCTTCATCCTGCTGTGAGATTGCAGCTTGCCTTCATATTCACTGTACTTATAATCTTGTGTACAAGCTTCCCCCCCTTTTCTCACATATTCTGCAAGAGATTAAATTTACATGAGAAATGTATTTAGTCTAAGGCGGTCCTCTCTAGTAAACTGTGGTGCTTCACTAAATGTGCTGTGCATCTGCACTTTGTCTGACTCTGAGCGAGTGTGTTCGTGGTCAGGCTGAGGGTGTAGGGGGTGATGAGACGGGCAGATGAGGGTTGTTACTGCTGGGTTAAACCAGACTACTGTCAGGTCAGCCAGAGTTCAGTAACTCAGAGGCAAGAGAGCAGCAGACTGCAGAAAAGCAAAGATGTGACGATTGCTGCGGTTCAGGCGGGTGAGACCACTGGTGATGGAATTCCCCCGCTGGGACCGAGAGTTACACAAGGTGTGTTTAGGGAATCGTAATGAAATTCATTGGAAAGCTAATCCCATGGAAATGAAAGACAAACACACACGAGCTTCTCTCAGGGAGTTGAAAAACAATGTTGAATTTTTCATTAACCAACATAACATCACCGTCTCCTCACCGCAGAAACCTTTGGGTTAGAATAGGAGACGCTACTGTTAATTACGACAGTTTTTTGGGGGGTGTGTTTGGTTTGTGGTGATGCCAACAGGAACAGTCTATCAGATTTCAGATTAAATGCGACTTGCGTATTAAGCGTTGATATCGATACTGCTGTTTATCTGTCAGGAGCTTGGGAAAACATTTCTCAGTGGATAACATTCTAGCTGAAGTTGGAAAATCATGTCGTTTCATTGCTAACCACTGTCAGGTTGTGAAAACGTTGCAGATTCATTTTAATTAAGGACCATAATTCAGATTCTGATTCTTCTCTGAAACATGTATTCAATTAGCAATTCAAGCTAATAATAACTGTGCATTATTCTCCATTTTATTTTGTGTAACAGCTAATAAATAGATTCTTCACAGATTTAATGAGATACAAACAAAAGTGCTGTTTCTGTTTTCCTTGACTCTGTTCAGTCTTAAAAACAAAGACGAAAAATGAGATGTAAGCATAAAAGGCTTTTTGTAGCCAGACCTACTCTACTGTCAGGTTACCTGTATTAATAAAAAGTGAGCTAGCCCAGCTAAAGAAATCGTTATCTTGTCTTAATAAATGTGAAACTTATAATGCTTCTTCTTAAGACTAAGAGGCAAAGTATAGAGAACAGCTAGCAGCTACATCACAGCAGCTAAGTCCTTATTACTCAGTAGTATGCTGGATTGCAACACACAGCAAAGGATGCAAGTGAGAAGAGTCAGCCTAAATATATAGACAAAACATCAATACATTACAGCTTTAACAGTAAGAACTCTAAAAGTGTCAGTGCTTTATGGTGTATTTAGCTTTGCTGGGGTGTTAACATCACCTCACTGAGGTGTGCTGATCATTAAAGTAGTGGTTCTACAATTCAGACGGTGTTTTATGACCTGGAATGTCTCAGTGTTGTGTCAGAGTTTTGTCTGCCAGGGCAGTTTTCACTGAGTGGAAATATGATCAGATTCAGAAGTCAAACTGTGCCCAGGATGGTTTTAAATAATGTTTTATGTAAGGTACTTAGGACTAAAACATCATTATTTAGCCTGATGACATAGTGTTTATCTCACCAGAAGACATGGTCATCTGATCTTCAGTAAATATGGGTATTAGTATCTTGGTGACACATGGTTTCTTAATCCTGCATTGGATCTGGTGATAATACATTTATAAGTCTAAGTTGTTCCACCTTGTTTTTCTTGTAAAAACCAAAAGTGTTGCCAAGACAACATCATCATAACTCAAAATACACTAATTAACAAACCTTTGAAACAAGCAGTGTTAGTATAGCGTTGTGTTTCTGGGAATGTCAGATATGAGATTAAATGAGACAGAAAGCCAATTAAGAAGTAATAAAGAAGAAAAATACAAGGACTTCATATTCAATAATAGACCAGGTGATACTGGCTAATAAAGAGGCAACAGTGGTATTTTTTTATTGTTTCTCTGCCAACGCCATCAGTCATCTTTCCTTTGGTTATTGATTTGTAACAAGGTTAAAAATGGCCTCAGTGACCCCAAGGTGGTGGTGCTCAAGGACGACGGAGGGCGAATCAAACACCCACATCAGAGCAGGGAGGTAATTGGTCCGTTTTTTCTCCTACTCAGCTCTTTGCAAGGTGACTTTACACCACCAAACTCTAAAGAGGTACCAATATTTTATACCATGTATAAAATCTGACATATATTAAGTTTATTTAAGGATTAACTAACTAAAAATATTTATAAAAAACAACATAAAGAAAGTCTTACACCAGCTTCTGCTCTATTCACTTCAAGTCAGCTGTTCAGAGTAGATTATGACCAAATGTAGTAACTACCACAAGAGCAGATATATAGACAAGAAAGAGCAACGTTTTATTTTTATGATGGAAAAATCTGCAAAACATTATATTGTGATACTAAGTTCAAATTACTATTCCAAACAAGTAAGAAAAGTTAAAATACAGAGCTCTATTGCTGTTGTTGATCTTTAACAAAGATGATTCTTGAAGGGAATCACTGCACCGTTTTATTCTTCACATTTTCTTTTTAATAGATTTTTCAGATCAAAGTTTGAAAATTCTTTTGAAATGATTTGTCATTCTCATTTTCTAATTTAAAAAAAGACATTTTAAAAGGAGTGCGTTTTCATAAATATATAGCAGTCCACCGCAGGGATAGGCATTACTCTGAAAAATACATTTAAAAATCTACAAATTGTTACCTTATATTATAGTTTCTGGTAAGCTTGAAATTGTGTTTCTTTTCTGTGCTTCTACCTTTGCTCATATTGCAAAACCTTATTTGGTCTTTCTCCGGTCTCCTACTACTACCTCTCAACATGAATACAACCACTCATTCATACCTTCTGCAGGCTGTAAATAATTCAGAGCTCAAACCATTCCTCTGTTTCGCCCCAACATTTGTGTAAAGCATGGTAGACACAGCTTCTAATTCAACCAGGAATAGATCTCATGATGTGTGAAATAAGCCAACCAAAACTACCGTATTTTCCAGACTCTAAGCCGTTACTTTTTTCCCATGCATTGAATCTTGCAGCTTGTAGCCCGGTGCAGCTTTTCTGTGGATTTTTCTCTTTAGCAGGAAGTGAATCATTGGAAGTCAAATTTGGAAATCAAAGAAGAAAGTGATCATTTTCATTTAGAACAAGCACATGCTAGCAGCAGGCACGACGGAGAAATGTTTTCACACTCATATGATGCTTTTAAGTTAAGTAGAGCCGCTGTACATGAGCTCGGCGTGAATGAAACAATGGTTCTGCGTTGGAGGCGGAGGGCTGCGTCCTTGATAAACCCAGCAGATTTATTAAGGACGCAGCAGAGGACTGAGTTCTCCAAAAACCTCGGAGAAATCAACAGCTTATATAAGCCATATATATATACGTTTTCAGTTGGTTTGTTTTTTTAAATTGTAAGTGCGGCTTATAGAATGGTGCGCTCTATAGTCCGGAAAATACGGTAATGTTACATCATGTCACTAAGATAAAAACCTGTAATCCAGTCAGGATCACCTTTTGTCAAAATCATTGTTAAAAACACTGTGCATCTACTGTATCTGTGTCAAGGAATCACTAAGAGTCATGCAGTCTGCTGCCATTCAGCCATTCTGCGCACACACATCTTAAAATACCTCGGGCAAAGAGCAGCCACAGCAAAAGACCCCAGAGTGAAAAACAGAACAGCATCAGTGACAAACATGACACTGATTAAGTCAGACATGACTTTAAAAAAAATAGGGTCTGAGTGGAAATGGGTTGTAAAACAGATTAAGGAGGAAGTGGCAAGTGTGTAAATGCATAAGAAGGTTAAACGCAACACTCTAAATACTGAATGTGAAGAAGGTAAATTAGCAGACTAGCTCTGTATCAAAAGCAGGGCACTCAATGAGTGCATGGCCTACGTGAAACAACTCAATGCTTAAAGGGCAAATGGAATCATATTTTAGAGCCGGAAAAACAACGAAGTCTTAAGCATGAAACATAAATTGGTCCCCTCTTGACCAAAACCAAAGATATTCTGAAGGGTGGATACACTTTCACTTTTCTCAATGATCGTCTGTAGAGCAAAAGGGGCTAAGATCAGTTAAAGCAAATAAAGGTGATTGATTTTGTTTTCCTCTCCCACTTAAAGTAGCAGTTCTCTTTTCACAACACTCTTCATTTCAAGTTTATTAAACAAGCAACATCTTTTCTTCAAGATGAGAAAGTCACACAGCCTTGACAGATCACTAGGAAAAGTATGCAGATTGAAGATTGTAGCTCTTGCTTGTGAGCATGAAATGTCTTATAGAAGAAAATGTATTTTACTGGGTTTTGTGCTTTTTATGTGTCTATCAATTAAAAAGTATGCTGGTGTGCACTGATTAATATTAAATTAAATCAATAACCATTTTCTCCATGCGGTCTTCCTCCTGTGATCATTAGCAGCAGGAGTGACTCCTTGGTTTTTAAAGCACCTGACTCAGTCCAGTGACTGATTATATGTCCAATCAATGTGAACCTATATTTTGTTGATAGGACAAAATATACTGTTTTAAAGAACGTCTTTGGAGGAAAGATATTTGTCTCACAGACAAAAGTTTCAAATGTCTCCATTAGTCATTTAGTACTATAGCAAATTGCGGGAAGACTTCATCTCTTCTGCAGCTGTTACTTTTACGCACAAAAATTAACATTACTATCATAAGTTCCAGGCCCATTAACAATAGAGAAATTCTGACTTAGTCCTTTAATTTGGAAAAAGGTCATTTTTGCAGGAAAATACATGCAGTGTCTTTGGAGCACAAACTTTTAGGGTTACAAAAACGCAAAATTAAACCTCAACAGCTTTCGAAAAAGAAACAATCAAGCAAATATCAAAATATTCTTCCATGAAACACTTTTGCTGGAGGAGAAAAAGAAAGATTGCAATCAATAGCAAGCATTTCAGGGGCTGTTTTTCATCAGCTTTTATGGATTCATGTTCGCAGGTCACTTAAAATACACCAAAAAAAAAAAAGCAGGTGCAGTCAATCAGGCGCCCTTTCAGTTACAGAGAGAGGGGAAGAAACACTCCAGCCGAACAAATCCTTTGTAGTTACACATGCTGCTTAATCAAGGAATCAGGGCTGCGGTGCCGAAACAATCAGTATTCCAGTTGTTATAATCAAAAAACCATGAGAGATGGTAGACACAGTATCTGGTGAAGATGTTTTTGAGGTAGGTAGTTTGGTCAACCAACATGTCCAATATGGGCTCAGAGTTTGGTAAATGTGTTGGATTAAGAAACGGGGGAAAAAATGGAGCCACTGTACACAATCAGCATTTTAAGACAGTATGTGCTAATGGTATGGACTGAGACTATTTTTGGATATTTTCTCTTGAATTTACAAAAAATTCCTCTTTTTCTAACAGTCTTGGCATTGTACTCATGCTAAACAGGAATTGCTAGCATAAAATTTAAAACAGCAAACGTTTCCAAAAATCCCGATTAATTGGCACGCATCATTATTTTCAGTTGGACTTTGTAACCCGCAATAATTTTCACAATTAATTTCCATATCTGATATCCAAAAATGCAAAAAAGAGAAAAATAGCACAACACAAAGACGCTTTCCACAAGACAGCACAGCATGTTAACAAATATTGGTTAAGAAAGATTACTTTATTTTCTAAAGGATTTATCCAGCAAAAGGTAGAAAAACCAAAACATCACGGCGTCCTACACAAGCCCTGTGTTGAATCCAAGCTGTTTGTAATTCAACAGTTTTGAATTATGGCTTGTGACAAAAACTGTAATTTTTTAAAACAAAAATGCTGAAAGATTCAGATAAGAGTTTAAATTTCTGACCAGCGTCATTTCTTTGCATAATTGTGTTACAAGAATACTTTATAAGAGCTTGGCGTTCAGTGGTTAGATAAAATATAGCAGCAATGAAAGGAAGTTCTTGAAGGTCTCACATTTCTGCACAAATTCAGTCCATTTTGTGGTTTGGCTTCAGATACAGTAACCTGGATGTCAAACATTATTCAGAAGGGATCGCCTGTCATCCCGCTGGAACTCTGCAACCTTGCTTAAAGATTTCCTACAACATATTTAGCGCTACAAACTAATTTCATATAGTAATATACGCAGTGCATGTCATCCTCCGTTTATGTGAATGTGACTCAGAACGCAGTTCTCGTGTCAAAAGAGTGTTTTCCCTTTTTCAAATTACTTATTTGATTTGAAAAGCAACACAGCATTTCTGATTTATTCATTGTTCAGACTTGTGCTTTGGGGACGGGCCTTCTTAAAAATGCGATGATATTTGGCCTTTAACCAAAAGCAATTTTTTCTGCTTGTTATTTGTTCTTCTGACAGTCAGAGTGTGTAAAGGGCTCTCTGCATGCCAATCACCCCCCAGATTATGAGTGCAGAAAGCTGCTGTGAGGTCTGCACTCTAGAGATGAAATACAGAAAACGAATCTCTACCGGAGGAAGAGGTGAAGGGAGACAGGCAGCCAGGAGGACATAGCATGATAGATAGCGACCATAGAACAATAAAATATGCATCAGGGCCCTTGTGAAATTTTAATCCAGACTGTTGACAGGAAATTGACCCCATTGTGACCCAACACTAGCAGGGAGGGAGAGAAAATATCCGCAGAGGAAGACTAGACGGGAGCGGTGAGTGCAGGAGCAGCGAGAGGAAATTGTGAGGAAGAAGGGAGCAATAAGGCAGCTGGAGCTTTAGAGTAATTTTATCTGTCTGAGTGCCTGAGTGTCTACGTGTTCCATTACTACAGCAGAAACTGGGACGACTACGAGACCATCTAAGGATTTTCCAAGAGAGTCAAATATTCTTTCATGTTATGTATGTGGTCAGAGGTTTTTCTATCTGGATCAAAGTCCCTTGAAAAACACATTTTATTAACACCCAACTACAGAAATATACTCAGCTTAAAGGGATCAATCTTTTAAACACCACAAATCTTTGTGCATACATAATCAGGACATTTGACCATATCTGAGACATCAGTGTGTTTCAGTGTTTGGAAACAAAGGATGTTCATATTTGCAAAGGCTAAACAAACAGCACAGGACGATCAGGCAGAGCTATGTAAATTCTAGATTCTGGTTTGATGTCTTTATTTAGCATTTTACTGTTGACGCCTGAACTCTGAATCTCTCATCCTTGATGTTTATCATTACCATTTGTTTTTGCTGTTTGTGTTTCCATAAATATATTTCAGACTTTGCAGACATAAAAGGAGGCGTACCAGGTTACAAATGCAACACACCATTTATACATTTTATTTTCAGTCCTATCCTCAATAGCTCTGGTGTTTGAGGCCATAATAAATTGGTTAGCATAAGCTTTTACTCAATGTGTAGCTTGCTGAGAAAGACATTACTGAGGTTTGAGATGTTCATTTTGAGCTAATGTTCTGGTATTTATAGTTTTTCCAGGTTTTACCAAATGACATAGAGTTAGTCGAAGCAAACTAATCCAGCTTATAATGGATGTTTCTCTTAGATCAGTTTCCAACCCTGGTCTCCAGGGCGTACTGACCTGCACGTTTTAGATGTCTGCCATGTGTGCTGAAGCAGGGGAGTGCCTAAAACATGCAGGGGAGTGCATGAGGATGTTCAAATATGAACATCCTTTGTTTCCAAACACTGAAACACACTGATGTCTCAGATATGGTCAAATGTCCTGATTATGTATGCACATAATCAGGCTGAAAAATACTGCTTTAAATGAAACTTAGTGACAATTTTAAGGTTGATCATTTTATTTTGCTTATTTAGAAAACTGTACAGCTTTGTAATAAATCCCGTTTAACTCAAACTGGCACGGTGCCAGTGTTCCTGCCTCAGATGTCATATCCATCCTTGCTTGTAATTTTCAGTGTCAAACATTTTCCCGGTAAAATGTTTGGGCACAGTGTGATGGCCAAGTCGAGGACGGAGGCCTCCGTATGTGGGTTGCAAGCTCTGCCCCCCCCCACATGCTTTCTGTTTTGTTTAATTACATCTTGGGTTTAATACTATCCACACATTGGGAGGATCCAGGTAGATCCTGCCCATTGATGGTGTCTGGAACGCAAGTTAATTACCAGAAGGGATACGGGCACAGACAATGAGTTAACAAGAGGAGTGAAATGGACAGATAGGGATAATGCAATGGAAAAAGATTCTGCCAGTCCAGAGGGTGAGTCTGAGGATGAGACTGGTGAGTGTCAGTCCGAGTCCAGAAGGAGGGAGCAGAGCGTTGGAGGAGGGACAGGCTGACGGTGGCAGATGGGGAATGAAGCTGCAGAGGACGGGAGAGGAAGTATTTGGCAAGGATCGGTCTTGTAAGCTTGGAATGGAGGAGTTCAGGACCGGAGAAGAATCTTCAACTTGGGATTAGAGAAAACATGAGGTGACTCAGAAAGTAAGGAAGCTCTACAATCCCAATAGTCAAGGAGAGACACAAAGAAAATTTGGGCTTCACTTTGGCAGATAATCAGGCAAAGAAGAGACATTTTGAAGCTCCTTGTATTCCCAACAGCAAGATCAAGAGATTACCGTCAGGTGGACTTCATAATATGTGTTCATGTATCATTACTATAAACAACCATCTGACAACTACCATCTTATGAAAAAAAAAGAACTATAATGTGTAACGTTCCCAGTAAAACAAACTGTTAAAGCTAAGCCTGCACCTGTTAAGGTCCAGCACCTGATTTCATATTTCATGTTTTGTGTTGCCCACAGGCTGTACAATGAGGATCAGGTAGGGGGCCACTCCGCTGTGTCAATACAGACGAAGCAGCATGTACCTCACAAGGATGATATGATCTATAATTTAAAATATTATCTTTGCAAAATACTCCCACTTGACACTGTCCTAAAGCTAAACTCCCTCCAAAAAAAGGAAAAAAGAAATCATGTAAAATAGAGAACCGGTTAACTGATTGTATTACTATTAATACAATCAGTTAACCATCTATTGTAAGATTTTTTTTTTCCTGTTTTATCCCTTGGCTAATCATGTCAACATTTATTAAAAAATAAAAACTTATCACCATTGTCACTTAACAAGTTTATCCTTCAAAGTCCTTGGGAACCTTACCAGAGTACATGACAGCTTAAAAAACCCAGAAAATAATCATTCATAAATAATCATTGCATATCATAAAGAACCCGGAGAGACTTCTGTTGGTCCACCTGAGTAAAATGGTTATAATGTATATTATATTTGCACTTAACTTGTGTTTATTCTCAGATTGCCAGCATCACCCTTATTTATGATGTTTTAGCTTTCTGTATAATAATGAGAATTATTTAAAAGAATCCCAATGACAGACTCATTGGGTATAATCTCTTCTTAGAGCACGCACATCTCCACAAACCCTTTTGTGCATCTGTTTGTGTGTTTATAGTAAAAGTGTGTGTGCTGGCAGCACACACTTTTCAAACACTCTCTCAACCTCTAGAGCGCTGGCCCATAGCCTCATTAATAACCCTTGCGTTTGCTGAATGAGGCTCGGGCGATCTATTGTGGTCTATTGCAGTGTTGTTTTTGTTTGGCCCTGGTCACAGTGATTCCTGGGAGATGACAGCATCATAAATCTACAGCTTATTCATGGAGTTAACCTGACCTTTACAGCAACAGCAGAAGAAGGCAGGGAGGGAAGGTGTGGGGACGATGGGGAGGGGAATCGTAGAAAAGGCCATGGGGAAAAAAAGAGAAAATGAAGGAAGAGTGGGAGGTTAGAAAGTTTAAAGGTAGAGCTAAGAGGATGAGAATCACAAAGAGGAGAAAGGAGGGATATGGGAAGGTGGCAGAAGACCAAAGCATGTGGAGAAGAAGAATAGACAGAGGTGGCTCAGGGAGATGTGAAAGAAGAAAGACAAGGAAATTCAGAGGAGAATAGGGAAGAGGAACGAGAGACGACGGTAGTCAGAGGATGGAATTGGTGGGACAGAGAGGTTATTATAGAATGACAGCAATCAATGAGTGTGAAGGGAGACAGAGAGATAGAGGATTGCATGCGTGTGTTGGTGTGTGTAAGCGTGTGTGTGTGAGACTCAGTCAATGGAGCCGATCTCTCTGTCACCTCCATCACCTGTCAAGTCTTTAATAAAGTCTCTGTGTTGGGGGTTTTCGTTGACTCTCCGATGGCACCACAACTGTCTGCTGAAGCAGCCTCCCACATGGCCAACAATACTGCACACTCGTTCAGAGCAGCTCCTTACAGACACCTGCATGTCACACTTTCCTAAGTCAACACAGTGTTTTTCCTCACACAGTGCCTGTGATTTTAGTTCACCTTTACATAAAAAAGTGACTGAATGCTTATATATTGGTCTTTAAATCCGATGCAGTGGTCCTCATTAATTTTTTTTATTTATTTGTTTTTAAAGCGCAATTCTAAATATAAGCTGGGAAATAATTGACTGAAGCTTTTCTGTCATTTTTGCAGGGTCTTTTTGTCCATGAATCAATTATGACGTACAGTGACCTCATTGGTATTCATACCCATTTGAACTTTGACACAAATTGTCACATTAAATTGTCACAAATTGCCACAAACCTGAATCTATTTTATTTGAATTTTAAGGGATGAACCAAAATTAAGTTGAATATAATTATGTGGTGAAAGTGGATGAATGTCTCTCCCAGTTTGACACATTTGAGGCCCAAAATGTTTGCCTGGTATAAATAGTAGCATTGAATGGAGAGTGTTTGTAAATAGCAACTTTCAAGTCTTGCTGCAGAGGTCCAATTGCATTTACATCTGGACTTTGACTAGGCCATGTTTAGGGTTATAATCAAATTGGAGGGTGAACCTCCCCAGTCTCCAATCATTAACAGCTTCTCTTCCAGCTTTGCTTTTAGCTCCATATTTATTGTCTTCCTTGATAAATATGGCATCCCAACAGAGTCATGCAGCCACCACCATGTTTTACCGTGTAGGTGACAGTTTGTGCCACACAGAGGTTTTGCAAAACATTAAATTTTTGCCATATTTGACCAGAGTATGTTCTTTCATGTGTCCTCTAATTGGATTGTGGCAAAGTTTAAATTGGACTTAAGAGTTGTTTTTTTTTGTTTGTTTTTCCAGAAAGATTTTCTTCTTGCCACACTTCCATCCTTCCAAAGTCAGATTTATGCAACTAATATTTGTCAACATATTCTTCCACCTCATCTGAGGATTTCTGTAGAAACTCATGCGAACATGTAGCTGCATTTTCGCTTAGTGTCCCTCTGACGGTTTATGTGAACATCATTGCTTTCTCAGGTTTACATCTGTGCCATATCCTTTTCACCCTCTAATGGTGGCATTAGCAGAACTGTTCATTGATCGCCATTTTGCATTATAACCTCACAAATGTATCTGACTTGTCTGCTGCGCTAGTCTTCACTGACCATTAATGTTTGTTCAGTTCGTCTCTGTGGCCTTCACAGAATAGTTATACTTATACTCGAACTCCCCTAACCCTATTATTAAATGAAGATGTTCTTCAGTTAATAATTTTAGAATTACTGCTCTGGATTTTATTGAGGGACATCAGAGAACGAGGGGGTTAATACACATGCCCTCAAAAATCCCAGTGATATAAATTGTAGTTTGTGATTGCGATGTTACAAAATCTGAGAAAGTTCAAGGTTTCTAAATATTTCTGAAAGTCTCTGTGCTTAATCATCAAAGTGAATCATGCCCAAGTATTGAGCATGTACAAGTCCAAACTCCAAATTTTCATCTGTGATATTACCCTCATAAACCATCTCTGTTTTCAAATCTCGTTATTATCCAAATCATCCTAATTGCTCAGACGATATTGTTTCTGAACTTTCATTCCGACTGAGCTCATAAAACTGAAATTACACCGAGACAGAAGGTTGATTTGTGAGCCTGCAGCCCGGTGGACTGATAAAGCCATTCCTATGGAAACCGCTCTCCTTATTGGTATTCAGCACCTGTCTGCCTCACAGACCCATCACACATCCAGCAAGTTTAAAAAAAGACCATTAAGAAGCAGAGTCTTTACTGCTGTAGAGCAAAGCCACACACAGACACATCTAGCATTTAACATGCTGCAGAGGAAATTACATTACATACAATAAACCAATTAGCTACAACACTAATAGAACTGAGATCAAATTACCATGGAAAGGAATCATTAAGTGGTCTGTTCTGTGAATGTGTGCACATTACTGCTTTGCTTTCATTGAGTAACACCCACGCTTTTGAATGAGAAATATTTTGTCAGGGTTGTTTTAGAGGTGGTTACAATGTTAGCAATAAATACCTGGAATGCAATGTAGTGTAAATATTAATCTTCCAGAAACACATCAGTTCTTTTCAGGAATGTTAAGGTTTTCCACTGTAAAGAGAAAACTCTGTTGGGGAGAGACTTTCACACCTGGTTAGTTTAGATAAATCATTGCTGTAAAGTCTTCAAGCTGTTGATGTTTAATTTATCAGTCTGTGTTTCAGTTATAGGTAAGTCCAAAATTAATGACATATTTAGGTTTAATCATGTAATTTTATCAACTATTGCTTCTGACTGGAAGAAATATTATCATTTTGGAGTGGCACAGCCAGAGTTGCTGGAGGTGGAGAAAAGACAGATAGGCAGGCTTATCTTGAATTCATGTTTTGGAACCAATGTCATACGAAGGGGCTCCCACTGTTCTCCTCTTTGGAGCAATCTGGATTAGAGGCAGAGGTTGGATTTGAGTTTTCCCTGAGAAGCAAGCAGGTGACTGCTTTTGGGCTGGGGAATGGGACTTAACCAATATTTGACATAATATGCCTGGGAGTTCAGAGCATCCAGGTCTCTTATGGTTCATAGGTCGAGTGCTGACAGGTGAGCCTAGGAACTTTAGTGCTCAGATGGAGCATTAAGTCTTGAAGAAGTTGACTGGGTGAATTGTTCTGTCTGATCAATGTTTTGCTTTTGCTATTGTGTACAGACATAGTTTTCAGATCACCACTGTAACCTCAAGATAACTTTTAAGAAAGATGCGTCAGGTCTTTAACCATGACCCACAGAAGAGATTATAAGGTTGGGGACGCTTTACTGTTTCTAAGGAAGAGCAAAATGAAGAAGTTGATGGAACAAGGTTAGACAATTCTGTGCACATACTAGGCACATTAGCAACATAAAGTCTTTATTTTATTTTATTTTTTTACAATGATAGTGCTTGAGACAAAGTGTATTATTAAACAAAAAACAATTTTAATATTTATCAAACACAGACTTGTGTTTCACTGCAAATAGATTCCATTAGCAGTGACTGGTGTGTGATTAGCCAAACATTAAATTTTGAATCTTCTTTTAACTGAAAATATTATTGACAGATGGAAAACAATTATTTTAAGTGAAAGAGGAAATAAGGTTGGTTGCTCACCACCCTCATTAAGGCTTGAACTCCCTGTGAAATTGGTCAAATGTGCAGGTGTGGTGGCATTAAGCATCTCTACAATACATATAACTTGTATTGCCATGTTTACATTACATTTACCGTATTATAAATAAGAGTGGAAGAAACTTATATCAATTTTTATAACAAATTCTGGACCTACCACCACTTTAATGTCCAGCCGAAGCAGAAAGTATGTCATTATTAACCTTTTGATGCTTTATTTCCAAAAAACTCATAAATGCGTATTTACTCCACATCAAACTCATTATGATTTACAATTTGTTTCCTCTTGATGCCAAAAAACAACCACAAGATTAAATGCTCCAACTAATGATTCAGGATAATAATTTTACTACTTTTTCCTCTACAATGCATTTATTGTCAAAGACAAAAACAATCCCTAAAGTTGCAACATGCAGGAGACTAATGGAAAGTATATATTTTTTTATTTTGTAGATTTTAAGGCCTTGAACTGAATAACATCAGATCAGACAAGCTAACCAACATTTGACACAGACTCCAGGATTTGTTTTGCTAGATTCTTTAGCGCTGAGAGAAAAATGGGAAACTGTAATTTCCTATTTACAGCAGGAGAAAATAGCCACAAACAAAAACATTGCACATTTTGCTTTCTGAATATTTTTCTGAACTTAGTCAAACAATGCAGCTGCTGATAAGAAATTGCTGTTACAGACAAAGCAAAAAGAGTTTTGACTTTTCACTTCAAATACTGAAAGCACTTTGATTTGAAGTTGGATTTAGATGGTGATGAAGATAAAGAGCTTGGCTTTCTTCTGCTAAGGGAGAAAATGTGACATGCTTTCCCCCCGGCTAATCTGAACCATTTACTGAATAGCGCAATTTTGAAAAGAAAAACTGCTGCAGGAGTTTGTTTTTTTTTTGTTTTTTTTTCAAGTTCTTGAGTCAACAGTGGCATAATCTAATATTTTTAAGGCATAGAAAATATTTAAAAGTACGTATTTTTAAATTACTAGACACACAACACATGAGTAATTCAATTCATGTCAGTATCTTATGGCCCCAGGTAATAAAAAATACCAGCAGGCACTTTACAAGATATAGATTTAGATTTTGTTTTGGAAGTATGTGGTGTGTAGTTTGGCACAAATTACTCCAATCCAATTATATAGTCAGATTCACATCCAGTTATTTGGATGTGGTGCAAATTGATATCAATTATAATGAAATACTGTAGACTTCAGCAGAGCTTATAATGCCCATTGGCAAAACCCTAACAAATGAAGTCCATTTGGTAACACTGAGTCATTGACTTTGAGGCAATCTCTAAAAAACTACAACCGCCACAACCTGCTGGGGGTTTCAGATGATGGGATCAAGAAATAAACCCCAGACAGGCTGGAGCAAAAAATACTCTAAACCAGGAGGAAAAAGCAAAAAGAATACACAAATAAGGGAAATGGTGGCAGAGGAAATTGCTTCATTCAGGAAACAGACACTGCTAAACAATGAGGCACTGAGCCAGGGGTACTTTCTATAGAAAAGAAAAAAGCAGAGAGAACGAGCTCATAGAATAATAGTTCTGTTAATGGGTTCATCAAGGAGACAAAAACTTTCAAATACTCAACTCTTAACCAGCGGTACCTTCTACAGGAAAGAAAAACAAAGACTACTCAGAGGTGACGGCTTCCATGTCTCAGTCAACGTCTTAGGCCAGGATATGAACAAAGCTGAATACAGAACGATGAGGGTAAAACTATGAAAAGATCTTTATTGCACTGCTTATATTGATCAGACAGTTAACAGGCTTTTCAAGTAGATCAGTCAGGTGTAAGAAAGTGAGTTTCATTTATTGAACCTGTACTGTGGAAAAAAGTTACAACTTCAACTAGATTTCAGTCAAGAACTTTGTTTTTAAACCTTTGCTTTTGGTGGAAGAACACAGAGAGAGTGACCCCTGCTTCTCTTCAAACTCCTCTGTGAGTTGTAATCTTTTATCGCCAACACCTTCTAGTCTTCTTAGGCTTACGTTCCTGTATCTTCAGTAATCTCTCCTTTGTTTCTCTCACCTTCCATTTTCGCCAAGCCTCCCGACTTCCTGTCATCTCTGTCGGCCTGTCCTCATATCTTCATACCACTACCTTCCCCGTTTCTGTCTTCTCTTCCCTTTTCCTCCATCTCTTCAAAGTCATTTCAGTCTTTGCTGTCATTGCACTGAGAATTGAACATCGCTCAAAGCTGTAACATCTGACAAAACTCTGCTCGCCGACAGTGTCGGCAGAAACGCACCGAGAGATAGAAGAAAGTTCACTCAAGCAGTTACCCTATTATCCCAGCGGACGCGCGCACAAACTGCAGCCGCACTTTGACAGTTGTAGATACATCCAATTTACCTTGTAGTGGCCTCCAGAAGGGATGGAGATGGCTGAACGGTTCGTAAGTCAAAAAAACATATCCACGAAATTGTGCAATGCTTCACATATACCCTCTCCCTCTTCCTGTCTCCCTCCCGCTTTGCATTAAAAGCAGTCGATGGGATAGTAACAGTAGTAGTGTTAGGTTTTTATCGCCGTAATTTGCCGTCGTACATCAACATGACAGTGGCCGGGGCAAGACTGTGTCATCCCGCTACCAGACAGTAAACCGCGGTCTCTACTGACACATGCCAAGGGCAGCCAGATAATGTAGATGTATGAATTCAGCGACATGGGTTTGATGTTGCAGATCACAATGCATCATTCAGTGGCATCCAGCGAGACACAAAAGTGAAGGATACCATTCATCCACAGCCGCTAGAATGAGATAAGGGGTAATCTATGCAATAGTCATGGCTGGACTTCAATCAGCAGCGCTCTAGTGAAAATATACAACTGTTTATACAGAACAAAGGGAAATGGCCAAAAGGGTGGATGAGGTGGGGATAGTGAAGAGGATGAGAGGAATAAAATGTCATAGCTGGAGCTGATAGACAGGGAAGGCCCATCCTCACCATCTCTGAGCATATGAAGGGTTAGAGATGAAGGAGAAGGTGGGGATGAAAAGGGAGAGGAGAGATGGCCGCAAGGTAGAAGGGACTGTATTACAGAAAATGTGAGATTTGGGAGAAAAGTGTGGGGGAAGTGGAAGGGCTTGAACTAAGGGGAAGAGATTGTGAAGGTGAAGGAACGAGGTGAGAACTTATATCGCTCTCTCTGAGCACAGAAAATAGAGAGGGAAATGAGCGCGTTGGTGAGGGTGAGCAGGTACGGGTGAATTTCGAATCGCTGTCTGTGAAGCCAGAAAATGGGAGGATGGAGGGAAGAGAAGAGGATTGGTAAAGGTTAAGAGGGATTTTACTAGATCTGTTTTTTGTGTTTCATCTCTGCTGATTTTAATGGGGTCTTAAAGGCAGTGTGAGGTTACCCAGGCAACTGAAATGCTACACTGGTGGTGGGACAATGTTAATCTTCAGGAAGTAAAGACTACTTCCATGTTGTGACGTGTCTGCAGTTTCATCAGAGGATTAGACTACAAGAGAGACGAATAGACGCATTTGCTGTGTGGGTTAAAGTGTTATAACGAGCGATCCTGGGTTGAATGTGGCCTGATCCCATCCTGGGTTGATTCAACAAATCAGTATCAGGTTATGAGTTTACAACATTTATGCTCAATTTAGGTTTTTGTTTAAACAATCCAAATTCTATATGAAGAGCATAAAACAAGAGTTTTTGTGACAAATTAATCATGAAATATGTACAACGTATGCGAGGCTTGCAAACATTTTATATTAAAGCTTGCAAAATGGCATCACCTCCTTTAAAGTTTTTATGTAAATTGTGTTTTTTAGGAACTCTTGAACTACTGGCATAGTGAACTATCTATAGCATTTTTACGGACTTGTTAACCACTAGGTGGTGTCATCACTGATTAGTGTAAAAACCACAGATAATAGTAGTTGAAATGAACACTGTTTTATTGACTTTTACACTGGTTTACTTTTCTGTTTGCTGTGTGGCTACTATCACCAGAAATGATGTAGATTTTACTCTCACCAGCAGAAGATCATTAGTGGGACACCATCTCCAACCTCTATTTCAGTGGAAATAATTGTCAGTCTTTCAGCAAATGACTGGCTAATCCAAATATATTTGTATAAAAGTAGCCTAAGAACATATAGCTAAAATTCAGATAGGCAGTAAAAGTCAGCTGGTGTCTTGTCTCATTTGATTCAGCCTCCAGGAAAAAAACTGATGTGGATTTAAATTAAACAAAGATGCCTAAAGTGTCATTTTATTCTGACAAGCTGTTAACTAATAATCTGTATATTTTCATATTCAGATATGATTAATCTTCATTGCTTTTTATTCTGGGTGAAACTTGTTTCCCAATGACTTTGCCCAAACTTACATTATTGCTACCGAAGTTAAGAAAGAATTACTCTTTTCTATTCTAGCAATGAAAAGTAGTCTGTACATTGTATAATAACATGCTTTGATGCATCAGAGTCTGTATCTGTAGAACTGATATATATTCCCTTGTGTAAGCAGGAATCCGCCCGGTTTGTCTGCTTACCTGTATGTGAGCCTTGCTGATATGTGTTTGCGTCAGGTGTTTATGTGCAAGCCGGTGTGCGCTCATGAATCTGTCTGTTGGTGTAGCTGTGCTTGCACTATATGACAGAGTGTGAATCACCAGAAGCAGCAGAGCCATAAAGCCCAGAGCTGTTAGGCAGGATTGCTCCTGGAATGATCACAGGGCGGCTGTACTTCTATTTCCCAGGCAGCTATCGTCGTGGGAGGCTGAGGGGGCTGCTGTCGCTGTGTTTGCAGGGACCTGAGGGTTAGCCAGTATATAGTCACAGCTGACAGCACCGCCAATGGCCATAATGTCAGCGACAATGATTGAACACATGAAATATGTGCTCTTTGTCTGCGGTATTGGACAGGGTGGAGGTTAGAGGTAGGGTCATGGTAAGGGTTAAGGCAAAAGGAAAATTGCCTGTTTGGAAAGAAAGCTCGCCGCTCTCCTTCTCCCTCGCTCTGTCTGTAGCTTTTATTAGTCAGCACTGAGAACTCGCCTCCTTGACAAACAAGAAATTTGTCATGTCTGATTTCTTCTGTGCAGGAGAACTTTGTTCGTTTCCCCCGCAGAATACTGTAATATGCAACTATTAATAATGCATACGTCTTCCTCGCCATGTGGATCTATATAATTATAGCAGGCAACACATTCCTTTGATATTCACTAATGCGGAACATTTTATAGAATAAGTGCAGCTCGATACAAGGTACTGTTAAAATAAAGTTAACTTTTAGTTATCTTTTAACTCAGAAAAGCCAAGAAAGAAGCCATTGTTGTCAGAAGTCCATAAGAAGTGCCTCAGCTGTAGCAGCATCATGTGTGGAGATGCTTTTCTGCAGTTTAGATTGAGGAGTTTGTCAGACCTGATGGGAAAGTAAACGAAGATAAATAGAGGAAGACAATCTGCTACGAGCTACAAAAGATCTGAGACTAAAAGGTAAATGTGTTGTCAGCTGGGATCCAAATGCAGGAGTTGGGAGCTGCTGCAAAGCAAAGTCTGAGCAGTGGAACCGCAATACACAACACGAAACAACTGAACAACACAAGGAACACACAGAACTCAGATAACATTCAACTAAGTAATCCAGAAGCTGATAACGATTGCAGGAGAACGAAAACCATGCCGTCAGAGCTGGAATTCAGAGGTTTAGATCAAAGCATACTCACGTGTTGGAATGGCTCAGTCAAAGTCCAGATACAAATCCAAATGAGAATTTGTGGCCAAAGTTGAAAAATGAAGTCCGTCGACGCTCTCTATCAAATCTAACGATTTGAGCGGCTTAGGAAATTATCAAGCTTTCATAAAAGGCATCCATTTAAATGGTTTTTAATGCTTAATTTTTATCATGTTTATTTTCCTGTAAACTGTCTTTAATTTTTATATTCTCATATTTTCCATGTCATTAATGCGATCTCAGTTTGGTAACTGTTTATTGCTAATTTGCTTTACATAAAGAGCCTAAACGGCGGAGGCATTTGAGGAACGTTGTGAAGTGAAATTGTTATTGTTAAGCGTTGTTATGTCACGTTGTTAAGCATTTCATAACCACCTATGCGGGCAAACACATCCATCACAGCCTCAGGGGTGGGTGGAGGCAGGAAGCTGGGGATCAAGAACCCACTATGAGTGAATTGCACTGTTGTTCAGCAGGGAGTTTTCTGCCTTCATCTGACTATTGATGACTGGACCCAGCCACTCAAGCTACAGTGGCTCAATAGTGCCACCCGCAGTCCAGGCAAGGAAGTGCTGCACAGTTTTGAACTTTCACTGGGATGTTATTCAATGAGCTCTTTTAGGGGTGTAATGGTGAAAACGGATCAGAAAAATGATCAGGTCATGATGTGAAATATGCTGTAGTCTCTGCAGGGCCTGGTGAAGGATTTATTAGGCTTGGGGATTAAGGTGAAGATGAGGTTGGCCGTTGTCCAGTCTGTTCTCTGCCAAGGTTAGACTATCCTCTGGCCTTTAAAACCTTGTCAGCTGAGTTCTTGCTCTCTCTCTCTTTTTCTTCCAGACACACATATAAACACACAAAGTTTGGCCTGTTTTTGCCCAGAAGCAAGGTCAAGGTTGTGGCACGCTTCAGAATCAAAGGACCACCTCACCTCCTGCTCTCTTTTACCTGTGTTAGTCTCGCAGACACACACATACACATGTACTGGACCATGCAGAAAACCAAACACACCACAGAGCAGAGTTTTTCCTCCATAAATGAGCGCCGACCATCCATCACTGGGCCTCTGCGGACCCCTGGTGCCCTCTGGCTAGTTCAACCTGGCAGCAGCAGCAGCAGCACACCAGGCTGCACGGACAAAGAAGGTCATACCAGACCCTGAAAATGAGAGGAGAGATAATAATCATCATCCTTCTAAGCGAGTCTGTGTGGATTTCATCCTGCAAAATCAAATGGGCTACCTTGCATTTAAAGGCATTCTCTCACTTCTTTTTTTTTTTCTTTATTCCCAGTCTTTGTATGGATTTTCCGTCTGACCGCAGCTAAGTGTCTAGCAGCGAGCGAAACGCTTCGGTGTGGTTTGCATGTTTTCAGCCAGACAGTGCGGGCGAGGAGATGGAGCTCATGTAGAGCTGCAGGGAAGACGCACAGATTCACTCCTCTGATAGCACCACCAGGGAGACAGAGGAAATGTAGGAGAGCGAGCGCATTAATGAGATTCTGAGGGGCTCGGCGTGCCTGGGCTTTCTCCATTTACCAGTCTGACTCCGAGAAGGCAGATTCATCGCAGTAGATGAATGAGAAAGCAAATTAGGATCCAATTAATTAGTTAAATATATTTGTTTTCAATGCTGAAATCTGAATTATGATACTCCTCAAAGCATTTGGGAGATTGCTTAAGAAAAAAAAAAAAATTAATTAAGGGCTGATTTGATTAAGCGGAGTCCAACAATGTGTTGAGGCCAAATGGAAAAAATGACAAAGAAATCAAAGAAATCAAATTTTGATGCTCAAAGCGCCACCATATGATTAGATATAATCTGATGAAGCTCTTCTAACAGTGGGATGCTTTTGCGCTGCTGTTTAACTTTCTTGATAAAATATTAACAGCGGAGCCTTGCTTTTGATGGATCTAAAATACTAATGACAATTTCAACCACTTCCAATATAACAAAAAAACTGTGTTAAAGTAAAATGTTCAGAATTGTAATTGAATTTGAAAATAAATACCTGGACAATAAAAATGTTATCATTTAACGTAATAAACATATTAAAATGTGTTTTAATTTTTTGTGATGTTACAATTAACACACCTTTTTTTAAATATAAACAAAATACATGAAAAGTATGGTTTGAATTTGTATTGACTCCTTTTACAGTGATGCATCTTTAAATCTGCCTTTAAAATTCACTAAATTAATAGATATCCACCTGTGTTTGTTTTAATATATTTACTGTACAGTTGTGAGACAGTTTCAAAGATCTGACTGAGCTCACATCAGTGAACAAAATGCTTTATGCTGATCAACGAGCACATCTGACAGAACAGGGATAAACTTAATCAGAGGATTATAAAATAACATCCACAGCTTTAATCATCTCATGTCCAATCCATCATATGTAAGTGGAAAGAGTTTATTAGCACTGTAACCCAGCCATACTCTGATGATCCACCTAAAGTGACAGACGATGAATAGAGAGCATTAGTCAGAGAAGCAGCCAAGAGATGCATGTTACCTATGGAGGAGCTGCAGAGATCCACAGCTCAGTTGGGTTATTCATTCTGCCTTTTTGGAGGACAAGCAAGAGGAAACCCAACACTGAAAGAAAGCTCTGGTTGCAGTTTACTAACAAAATACAAAATAATTTGTATTTATTTATTTTGTTGTATGTGTGGCAGAAAACCGACAGTAATCATCCCCCTGAAGGCATCGTTTCCATAGAGATATAGGGTGGTGGCAGCATCATGTTATCATGATGGGGTTGTTTTTACAGAAGCTGCTCCAAGATGGCGGGAAGATGCATGGATGTAAACACAGGCTGATTCTGGAACAAACATGAGAACAGTTAAAGTCCAGACCTAAATCCAGTTGATTGATGTTCACACACGCGCTTCATTTGGCTGAACCTGAACGTGAAGAATAGCAAAAAAAAAAAAAAAAAGATGGCGGGGATGGAAACCGAAGGACTTGCAGTATTGCAAGTATTGATTCTGAGGGTGTGACAGCAATGTTTGGATTTATTTTTTAATTCAATTCAGTTTACTCAAATAGCACAGTTTTATGTTCTCAAAGCATTTTGCAAAAACAACCAGATTTATACACAGAAATATATGCTAAACCAATCAAATAAGCAGATTTTAAGACACTTCCATATGTTGAGTCACATTGAGTCACTGACATTATAGGAAGTTCCTTCTCCTTATTTTAATCGTTTGAAAACTATATGTGATTGTCTTGCACAAATGTGTGTCACAGTCTGTCACATAAAATCCCAACAAAAATAAATTACATTCACTAAATTTTGATTAGTTTGTGGGCCTAAAAGCAAAAAATGTTTTGGTTAAGATTTCGTTATATTCATTACTGTCATCTCTTCAGGTTCCAAATATTGAAAACAACAGGAGGGATCAGAGAAAAAGAATACATTAAAGCATGACTCCCAAAAGCACTTAAATGGTTAATTAGAAGCCACTGCATGCAAACACAAATTACACTCTTCACCAACAAATATAAAGGAAGTAGAATACTCCCAATAAGTTAAACCATCATTTTCTCTAAGCACAGCCTTGCCCTACCTAAAAAAACAACAACAACAAAAAACAATGACACTATAATCACACAAAAATCAGACAACAAATGCCATCAATTAAGCAAAACTGAGTAAATTGTATTTTGTAAAGTAGATACGACGACGCAAATGAGTCACTTTTTTTTTTGACACAAGTAGGCTTCGGCTCCAAGCATCACAACAGCACCGTTGTGATACGACTGACAGAAGTGGTTCACCCTCGTCACGTCTCTTTTGTCTCTGTGGACTAATTAGGGAGTAATCGCTGTCAGTTTAGTCGGGGAATTTATGCAACATGACACATTCCAACAGCGCTCAAGGGCCTCGTCTATCCATCTCTTGATCAGAAACTTAATGTGGTGCCCTGCTTATTTATAGGGGGTTCTTGACCTTTAAAACTGCAGGGAATGAGTGCAGGAGCATTCAGGCACCTAGGGGATTTAGGTTTCCTTGTAAAATAAGATTAGTCTCAACCTCATTGGGCGACTTTCCCCTTTCATTTAATTCTATGCCGCAGTTTGTTCAACTGATGAAGAGGATTAGTGGAAAAGTTGTCATATGAGGATGTGGCCAACGATTTACTGTGATTATTTCGTGAATATGTCTCTAATTATAATGCAGATTTATGCATCAATGTTTATTAGAATTAAAGTGTTTCATGTGTTTTTCTGTTTTGTATGAATACACAGAAGCCCTGAATACACAGAAGTCCTATAAAAACGAATATAGGATTTCAAGGGACTAGAATGGATATTACACTTCCTATTGTCTAAAGTAAATTCAACTCTGGGTTTATGAAATGCAACATAAAATGTTATGTTAGAATGGTTGAGATATACTAAAAAAAATTGCAATTATGTTATGAAATGTGATTTCACCACCACAAAGGCTAATGGAGTTTAAAGATATATGAATAGCCAAATACATCATCCACTGGAGGATTTTCTTTTTTCCCCCTGCTACGTAAAAATCACACTCCTGGAGAAAGTGCTATTGTGTTTTAATTTTACAATTCAAATGAACTATTATTTTGAAAGTCAATTCAACAGTAAATTAGATTCTTTTGTGTCTTTAAAGCACACCCTCTGGTGAATAGAGAGATGGAAGTCTTTTATGTCCACATTTTCATTCAGCGGCCAGTGCTGGTGGACGGGAAGCTCTAAAAAAGCTCTTTATAAAGGTTCAAGGACAACCCAGAAGAACCTAACGTATGCTCTGCTGCCGGTGCGGAGAGGACGGCGGGTCCAAGGACTCCAGGAGAGCGCGGCGCGGTGTGTGAACATGCAGGGTGTGTTTGCAGAAGAGCAGAAATGACGTCTGGCTGGAGCGGAGACGAAACTAGCAGATGCCTTCAGATTCCTCAGAGGAGACGCAAGAGGAGGGAAAGGTTTTTACTAATATTTCAGAGGGCTGTGAGGATGATGATATTTCATTTTTAAAGGTTTGTATTTAAAAGTTAGTAATTGTCGTCTGTCTGAGGAGGCATGGAAGATCTGCATCATCAGATCATTGATGCTGACAAAGAATTCAGCAAGAAGAGAGCGACTGCAATGGAAAAAAATCATTCTGCCTATTCTCTGTTTCACTTTTTAGTGAAACAGAGAATAGGCAAAAATCCTACAGCTGCCAAACTCGTTTTCATAATTATGCAGTTACCATGACGCACCTTTCACCTTTACAGAAAGTCTTTATTATGAGAGATGTTAAAAAAGTGCCGTTTTTTCTATGATCCTAAGGCGTATTAATTTAAAAACTCTACTCAAAAGCTTTATGAAACTTGTCAAAGTGGCCTAGAAACTTTTACACAGTAATTACTATGTAAATGTATAACTAAGAATGATTCAGCTCTGGATCATTAATAAATCACTCTCAACCAGAGCTCCATGTGTTTCCTTGTGCAACAAAAATATATTTTAGACCCAGAACCCAGGAAAGGTTCTGGGTCCTGGTTTGATTCCTCAAAGATGAGGCTGATGAGGAATCGAAAAATATCAGCCAACTGGGGATTGTAGCACCCGCAGGATCGTATAGAGCTGAACAATATATGCAGGAAACTGGGACAAAATTACATCAGGAAGTGTGGAAACTCCAGTAGCAGGGTAAAGGCTGTAGAAGCACAGGTGAAAACCATCAGGAATGAACAGGAACAGGAGAGGAAGGGCGGTGGAGCATCATGGGACGTGGCAGGAACAGAGAAATACATTTATTCAAAGCTTGTATAAAATCAAGCACGGTGGAACAGATTTTGATACTCGCTGTGACAAAATGTGTTTCTTTAATGAACTGACACAGAGGCGGTGACTACAACGTGCACACCACATTTTTCTGATTTTACTTCTAAAAAGAATGAAAGCCTGATTTTCTATATTTCACAATTGTGCGGTATTTTGTGTTTTCCCACCCAAAACTGAAATTGTTGCAGTGACATAAAAAACGTGGACAAGCTCAAGATATTTGAATGTTTTGCAAGACACTGTAGAAGAATGCTAATTAAAGGCACTCAGTCATATACAGTAATTGTATTTTTTTTAGGTATTAGAGTGTTTTCACTTGTCTGAGAAAATGTTTAAACTGGGCCTAAAATGCAAGTCACAACGTAGAAGCAAATAAACAAAATCAAAGGTGTAAATGGTGGCTGATTTTGCAAAAATAAATAAATAAATAAATAAAAATCTTTCCTTGCCAAAATTCTCTTAACAAAAAGAACATAAACATATTGACCTCAGTTCCTTTAATTGACACATAGTTTTTCACATTTGTCTCAATTTAAAGTGGTAAAGTGTAATGACCATTCAGAATGCTTATTTTTGATTTTTTTTTAACAGAATAAAAGTTGCAGGAATCCTAAATCTCTGTTCACTGAACTCTGACTAGTCTAAACATGCAGCTTTTCAAAACCGAATAAGGGGAAATTCAGTCCAAATTCCTCAAAACGAAGACAATCTTTTCACTTAAAATCAAATCATTGGCATAAAATCAGATACCAACTTTTCATTGGTCATTTGTGTCTCGCATTGTGTAAAGCATGGAGCATCATTTCACATTGACAAGTAAAAAAAGAACAAAAAAGTTACCAACTGTGGAACTGAGAATCATTATTTTAAAAATGCTCCTTGCTGCTCCAGAGGTTGTGAACATATCGAGCACAACCACTTGAGGTAAAGACACTTTTTGTGTTTTGTAGGGCGTTTTCTGTTATACTGTGAGCTACAACATAATACAGAAAATATTACAGAGCTGGACAATATGTTGAATCACAGCAACAATCACAATATCAAGTTGGGTGACCTGCAGAAATATAAGATTTTACACTTATCAAACACATGATCAAGCTTTTGTAAATGGTTTTTAACAGATCTTAGTTTTAGTTTTCTTGTTTTTCCTGGTTACTCCTTGCTTGATACATCATAACCCATCTTATTTTGCCCTTCACTGCACTAAAATGATGACCAGATACTAAGAAATTGAAACTGCTCCATCATTTTAAACACATATCAACATTCGCTTCAATTACAGTTCCTTTCTGTTCAGTCCAACACCTTCCTCTCACCTTCCAGCACAGCTTCGACAGCTGTGCTGCGTTTTGCCAGCAACGCTGGAGAAAAGAAAGCTTTTAACGCCGAGAGCAGTGTAATATTCATGAGGAGAGCCACGCTCTCTGATGTTGATGGGTGTGAGTGTGTGCACTGATCTGGTCTTTTGGAAATGTGTTTTAATATAATATTAATGCAAGCTGTGTCAGATAGCGTCGACTCTGTCGTTCATTATGCTCCAGTTCTCGCATGCGACGCTCTCCCAGGTTGCAGCAGGAAGTGCACTGGGAGCTTGTTTGACGTCGCGCGCCACAGCAGGACGCTGCATTGCTCTGGAACTAAAAAAAACCCAAAATAAAATCTTTTTGGGGTGCATGTCTTTTGGGGTTTGTTTCTGCCGAGCAACATTCTTGTGCTTCCACACACAACTTTACTCTGTGTGGCTGGAGAGCACTGATGGACGAGCTTTGCACAAAAATCAAAGTCCTCTCTTGTTTCATGTAACGTTTTAACAGAGATAATACGAGTGTGCAAGCACTTTTAAAAAGTTGCTCTTACTTTTAAGGCACAGTTTGAAAATTCACTTCAAAGCATTTTTAGTAAATGTTCCCTTTAGCTTTAACAGCCCATTTACAAGTGAACTGGGGCTTGTAATCAGGAGTCACAAATAGTTCAGCTTTATTAAGCAGCTCTCCAAATAAACGATTCTGCAAGTTAAGAGATTAAGGTGATGCAGGGGAGTCAAAACAAATAGTCCTTGCAAATTCAACAGAGCATAAAGGGCTTTTGGAGCTAATTTAGCTATCCTGGGGCTCAAGTAAGACAAGAACATATAGAAAATAGCTGAATAAGCTCCTAATCATGTGTCCTTGTTTCATTATTTTATGCATGGCTTGCAAATGCTGACTATTAAACGTACAGAATGGTCATCAGTTGAAGGAAAGTCTTAAATAAATCACTGGAGATTTATGACAAATGTAGCTGCTTCTATTCTTGCCATGAAAAGTCACGGTTTTATGATTTTGTAAATTATATGGATAATAAGGAGAAGCCTTAACAAGAGGCTTCTCCAGGCTTCTCAGCATTTAAATAGGAAGATGTATTAATTTTAGGGTTTTCTGAACCTTCAAGTTTACCAAGAAGTTGGAGACATTGTTGTAGATGAGTTTAAACTTTGAATGTTTTGGGGCATTTTTTTTTCTTTGTCATATCAATGCTATGTAAAAGAAAAAATAATAATAATTTCAAACTGAATTTGAGATCAATAATCCCAGGAAACACTGACATCTTTGTCTTTAGTAAATCTAAAACTGCAGCATTATTTTAGTGTAAAGGGGAGAGTAAGTCTGGCAAAAGAAGAAAGTAAAATCTGTAATGAATTTTACTCCTGCAGCAGTAAACATCCAAATATGCTGCTAAGGTTGCAATGAATAATCATAACACAAAAGGGTGTGTATATTTAACACAGATAATGAATTTCATCTCCGAGGAACACACACAGATTTGACACAACCTATACCTATGACCAAGCCTCGATATTCTGGATCATTTTTAACGTTGTGATGTGGTTTAGTCCGATGTAAACGTTTCCTCAAAGAACAACTTCGTGTTTTTGGGCAATGCTGGCTCACAGTACTTGTATTAAACTGATTGAAGACGTTATTATAGTATCATAATACCCAGATGACCAAACGCTTATTTGTTGTCTGTTATGATAATGAAGCAAACGTGTGAAATGTAATCTTTGTTGGTTCACCCACTTATTTTTTCTCTCTTTGCCTTTCGTTGCTAGCCTTTCCTTTTTTTTGTTTCCATCCCCTTTTCCTTCCTGTGCTCGTCCTGCTCACGCCCCCTCCCTCTCTCTGCGTAACTAATGGTCCTTAAACGCACCTCCAGCTGCTGTGGCATTGAGACTAACTCACAACAATCAGGAGTTATTATGAGCAGCATGCTGACGGATTATCCCAAAGAACGCAGTGATCATATTAATACTGGGCCTGCTTAGAAAGCATTCATCATAATATCACCAGCACTGAAGAGGTAACAACTCGCATCATTGTGATAATTAAAAGCGTTAGACTGAAGATTAAAGTTAAACAGTGATAGCAAGGGACTTTGGATTTCAGAATAACTGGGAGCTCCAGGAGAAAATGTGTGTCCTGCCAGATCTCTGGCATGAACTTTTAACTTTTTTATCAATTCTTGTGTGTGTATATATATATATATATATATATATATATATATACATATATATATATAAAGGTTTCACATGATTGTGTCAGTTCATTTTATAGTGGCAAAAAAACACTTTTTTTTGCACTTTCAAACATAGAATAAAAATTTAATAAACCAGGAGTTTGACCAGTCTTGGTGTTTCAGCTTTGAACTAGAGATCAGAGTAAAAGACTGCTTGGTAAACAGTCCCAGGTTTCAGTTCCATGAATCTATGCATGGCTGGATTTTATTACAGTCCGACTCCCATTGACTGGACCTGCAAACAAGCAACAGAAAACTGTACCAGTGCGCTCTGGGGGAGCTATATCGCTAACAGAAGAAATCACCACTGCCTTTCAGTAAACATGTCGTTTTGCTTTCTCTTCACACTTAAGATTAATCAATGAATAAATTTATGGATTTCTCTACATAGGTTCTATTTTTGTATCTCTTTTATTTAACATCCCCAAACCTCCTTCCATTTTCCTAACGTTCGTTCTCCCTTGTCTGCTCATTTTTCATCCTATTTGCGCGAATCCTTCCTCCTCCTTCCTCATTTAGTTTGTCTTTGCTAACAATCCACCTATTTTGTCCCTTATTTTCCCCTCCTCTCTCTTTCCTTCTCTCATCTCCTCTCCTGACAGTCAAACTGCCTTCACCCCCTCATCTTGCCCACGTCTCTAAGTATGTGTGTGTAAGTAATTTATTTTCTCACTCACCATCTCCGCCTCCGTAGAACGAGAGAGCTCTGTCCACTTATGAGGGGAGAAACTGATGGGGAGGTGTGGGAGGGAGTTTCGAGAGTTTTAATGAGCCAGCGCTCACACTCATGACAAAAAGGGGTAAGTGATGGAAAATTAATCTGTTTGAGGGAAAGCGAGATGGGAAGTAAAAGGTTTATGTGTGCGTGCATGTGGGAATTTTTGGGTACAGAGTGGATGTGTCTTTGCAGGCCGTTATCCGATGAGAATTCCCAGACTCGCCGACCAGAGACATTTCGAACATGCCCAATCAATATGAGCGTATACATAGTGAGTGTGTGTGCATTATACTGATAAATGGCCCAGCTCTTAATGTTCTGAACCACTCTGTGGACTAACAAGACTATTTAATCACCCTCCCTCCATCCTCTGCTTTCTCCTCTTTGTTTTGGCTTCAAAGCTCAATGCACTGCTAAGGTTAGACAACATTCACTGTACAATGCATTCCTCCTCTCTCTTTCCAAGTGTGTGTGTGTGAGTTCAACCATTAGTGCTGCATTAGTCATTGTCCGGGATGCCGGCCCGTACACCTGTCGACTTGTTACGGTGTGCAGGAGCAGACAGAGGTGGCACACCAAGCATAAATCTAACATTCGGCCACACCTGCTGCACCTCATGCGCCACACATTCACACACATAACCTTGTTAAAGTCACACTTACTTTCACTAACTTCTCTTAAGTTCCCCCTGTCGCCGCTAATTGCCGCACAGCCGCCTTTACCTGAGCTCTCATGTTTATCCGTGACACTACTTCAAATGTCTCCCGGTTCCTTAATGAGGTTCAGACATGGACGGTCACAGATTATTCTTTTATGAGGCAGCGGCGCTTCTCTCTCAGATCCTACCCGTAATTGGAGGATTGCAAGATGCTCTCTCTGTTGCATGTGCATGACTTTCCTGGCGGTCTTTCGCAAGTAATGATTCACGGGGCCAAGGTGTGAGCAGAGTCGAGGCCCCATAACGAGGACGACTGGCACAGTTTTCAGAAAAGTCAAATATTTTTTGGATGGGGGGAAAACTTCAAACTGATTCAGCACTCTTTTAGCAATGCTATAAAACATCATGTTTCTCTCACATATCAGTGATTTCTTTCTTTCTTCTATTTTTTTTTGGCTTTTATGCGTACACCCTTCACCAACACACACCCAGCACAACACCCTCTATTCGTCCCCAAATGGATGAGCGATTCACGCTCCACTAGTAAAGACTCTCGGCGTGTGGGTTATTAATGAGAGCATGTCCTAACAACATTACAGAGCTGCTGCCCCACGGAGGAGGCAGCAGGAGAGAGGGAACCAGGACAGGGAGCAGGAGGATAGAGGCACTGAGAAAAACAAACGTGGGAGAGAAAAAAGTACAAGGAAAGAATAAAAGGAAGGTAGATGAAAGCAAATGGAAAAGGGAGCAGGTAGAAGGAACACAGGGGAGAGTAATTGAAAAAGTAGGCAGTGGACAGAAGTAAGAAGCAGGAGAAAGGACTCTTTGAAGGTACAGGGACACAGAATTAATGGATCTCACTGGGAACTCGAGGAAACTATAGATGTTAAATGTTATTCTGACTGTGTGTGTGTCCTAAATGGATACAGCATCAATTTGTGCAACTTTTCCTTTTCAGCGTATCAACTTTGGGATTTTTTTGTGATGGAACCAACATTAGGGAGTGAGTTGCGAATGTTTTCACATTTCTTACGACTCCCAAAAAGTTTTATGTGTGAACCTGGATTCAGTAGCTCTGAGTCAACACATGTCTGGGTGTGGAGAATCAACTTGTTTCCCTTTCTTCTTTGAAAAGCACCTCAAGCTTAGCTAGATGGGACTGAGAGTGTGTGTGAATGGTAATTTGAAAGCCTTTGCATAGATTTTTAACCCGGTTAAATTTTGGACATTTTTTTCAGAGTCTTTGCAAGGCGTTGATGTACTTTGGTCTAAACCAACTACATAGTAGGTCTGGTTGAAAATTCAAAAGTGACAACCCCTGGTATTTGTAGCCTCTGAAAGAGTTTTTTTTTTTTTTTCAGAATTACCTTTGCTTACATGCATCCATTTTATTATCAAAACAAGAAAATCATAACAAAAGCATGACACTGCCAGTATCATCACAAACATGGTGTGTGGATCAATTTTGCTTTTTGTAAAGTGTTTGCTTGGTAGGCTGTTTGTTCACTAATCTTCTCTGAGGCCTTAATGTTGCATTAATAACAAGATTAAAATACAAACCGGATGGGACAAAGTCCTAATTAGGCAACATAAGAGGATTTTATTTATGGATATCAGAGTAGATTCCCCTGAATGCAAATGTACACCAAAACTTTCAGGTTTTTACTTTTATTTCCTTCTAATTCACACTTTTTTCACTCTCTGTCCTTTTCTATCTATAAAAACCTCTAAATAATATGCACAGAAGTTTGTTCCTGTAATCAGAAAAGACGTGAAATAGTCCAGCCTTATTTGGGGAAGCATTTTAAAATGAAAATCAGTTAATAAGTACAGTTATTTTATTCATTTATGAATTTATTTTCCTTCGAATACGTCAGCTCAACATGATTAAATAGTTAACAAAAAAATCTAAAAACACTGAATTCATTTTCATCGTCTAATTGTCCTGAGATAAATCTAATAGCCTGTAACTCAACTGGATTAATTAAAAAAATAAAATATTTAATCCAATTAAAACTGTAACAAGCAGCTTGTACTCTAATGTTAGAACTAATCATCCTAATCTGTTGACATGTATGAATATAATTTTATTCTGACTAAAATGAGTCGCTGTTACTTGCTAGTACATGTTGTTTGTATACTTCAAACAGGATCTGCATACGGCTCTGAGAGAACTTTAATGAAAAGAAAAAGATCAAGGGGAACAGAGAAATTGAGATGAGGAGAGGAGCAGATGAATGTAAAAGTTAGTGGAAAAAAGTGGATAAACATAAAAAAAAAAAAGACGGCGAGAAGATGAGAGGACGCAGTAACAGATGAGGAAACTGGGAGGGGCCGAATCTAGCATGAGGATAAGAGAAGAAAGAAGGAAATAGATTCAATTAATAAAGAGCATAAAAAAGTAAGAAATGCAGAGAAAGAAGTTTGCATAGAGAAAGAAAAAAAGAAAGAGGAGAGCACAGATGACGGTAACAAGACATGGACTCTGACGTTTTAAACGATTGGATCAGATTTTTCCAGTAACTAAAATCTGTAATGTATGTAATGCGCTAGCTCGATTGCGACGACGTGAATCGCACCGGAAAATCGGCCACATTGTAAACAACCATCTTCTACTACAAAGGGAGAAGTGTTGAACTGAACGAAACACCCTGAAGGTAAATGCCGGCGATAAAATGTCTTAAACACTCCTTTTTCTCCGACTTTAATGGCTGGATATTAGGAAGTGTGGCCCACATGGACTGAATGGTTTCATCCGCTTCCTCTACTGCCATTGATAAAATTACACACAGATACAATACTGAAACTGCACGGAAAATCCAGGACTTAAGTCACAACTTCTCCTTCTGTTTGCTGATTAACCAGGATGAAACCCATCCTGAGAAATCGAGCTCAATGGGAGAAATCCCAGACAGAGCACTGAAGGGAGATGAGAATAAAGAGGAGTTGGGTCGGAAGGCAATGGCAGTGAAAAAAGGATTTTTAGCAAAAATAAGCTGTGTTTTTGAAGATATTAAAAATTAAATCAGTTGTGGAGCTTGTCAAAAATACTGGTAAAAAAAATGTAATTTTACATACTAATAATATGAAAGTCCAATCACTTTACTTCCCATCTTCATAAAATTTATTTAGTAAGATTTGATCATAAGAAACCTCTTTTACCTAAACATGATCATGATTCTGTAAGAGGTAAATAAAAGGTTGATTGGATGTTGGAGGATTCTTCATGTTGTGGTATCAGAGCTCCAGCAACAGTCACAGTGAAAGACGCCTTACATTTAGAAACACCAGCAACAGTGGAATAACTCTTGAAATCCGCTCGGCCAGCTGGGGGGTCGCCGTTAGGGACTTTCTCTTCAATTGCTGGAATTGCTACTTACTTTGAACTCAGATACTAGAAAAAAAAATGCTGCTGACGGCTAAAACACACGCCAGAGGGTTGCAGAGTTTCACTCAAAATAGATCGCTTCGTATAATGAACTATTCCACGGTTGTTCATTGCAGCTGCAGTTTTCAGAGGTCGGTCAGACCTTGTGACTGGATCCGATCCTGCACTTTTGTTCCTGAGAGGTTCCTCAGAGTTCAGTCCAGTCTGTGTCCTTCAACACAATAATGCTTCTCTGCAACTAAAGAGCTTCAAGGAAAGAAGCCATTATAAAGGAATGATTTTAGCTTATGATGAGCAGAAAACAAGATCATTTTGAGGAACCGGCTTATGGTCTAGAACACAAGTGTCAAACTCAAGGCTCATGGGTCAAATCTGGCCCGCCATAGCTTTTTATGTGGCCCTCTAGATTTTAGATTAAACATTTAGTGTGCTTAAAAATTATGTTATCAATGCAGTTTTTATCCTTTTACTGCCAAATTATATCAATCAGTCCCTCCAGTTTCTTGAGAATTATTATGGAAATTCACACACTTTTTTGCGCTAATAATTGGAAGCTTATTGCAGATTTTTCTCAAAAGTTGTCAAAAACATTCTTACTTGTGCTAAACAGCTGCCTCAGCCTAAATTGATGTCAGATAATAGTCCACGATCTATGCAACGAATAATAAAAAGTCACATTTACCGTCAAAAATAAGCGCAAATACTTCCAAATTATTATTTTTTAGAGGTTTTATTGGCTCTAGTAGCCTTTGTTTGATAGTTAATTGACAGGAAAGTGGGTAATGAGAGAAGGGGAAGACATGTGGCAAAGGTCGCCAGGCCTGGAATCGAACCTGCGATGGCCACATTGAGGACTAAGGCCTCCATAGTTGAGTTGTGCTTAACCCCTGCCACAGCACCCACCAAATACTTCCAAATTAGAACCACAAACACTTTGTTTTTTATTGCAAAAAATTGCAAAAAGAATCATAAAATCCTGGAGGGACTGAAAAGATGTTAGATAATATTATTTTTAAGAATTGATTGATATTATAACAGTTTGTGAACAGACTTTATGAATACATTCTAGCACAACTGGCCCTTTAAGGGCATTCTTGATTTTGCCAGAAACAAAGATGAGTTTGAAGGTTTAAAAAGTTTGGTTCGCATGTCAGAAGCATAAAAAAAGATGTTCAGATGCTATAACAGAGTTAAATTTGTTAACATGGCATGGAAATGAGGCAAAAGGTAATAAAAATCCTTTTCAGATATAAAGTCTGCCAGCAGAGACAGAACAGTTTGTTCTTTAACATTAAACATGCTTTCAGAGCACACAGCTGGGTTTGCCGGACAAAAGGGCCGTGGCTTAACAGTCAAAGCGCTCACAGATGCTTTCATTGCTCATTTTGTGGCTAAATGGTTGCTCATTTCCACAAAGCGTCTGACAAGACAAGGAGACATTTGTCCCAGACAAAACAAATATTCTCAAAGGATCTAAAAAGAAGCACAAAAGCAGCTTTACCTTTCAATTCATATCTACAACTTTGCACAAAACTACACAAATTGTCAAGAACCAATAATATTAATAAACATCTTTGTTTCCATTGCTTCACACTCAAACTGCCACTTTTGGTCGTTTTTTTATTTTATTTTTTATTTTATTCAGCACGTGCATCATTACAGAAGCAACATGGTCCATAATGTAAACAGGGTCCATAAACACATATAGCAAATCCCATGAGCCTCACATGTGTGCATGTGTGTGTGTGTGTGTGTGTGTGTGTGTGTGTGTGTGTGTGTGTGTGTGTGTGTGTGTGTGAGTGTGTGTGTGTGTGTGTGTGTGTGTGTGTGTGTGTGTGTGTGTGTGTGTGTGTGTGTGTGTGTGTGTGTGTGCGTGTGTGTGTGTGTGTGTGTGTGTGTGTTTTCTTGCTTTGCTTGGTTTTCATAATGCAAAAGGATCTGGAGAGCAGTGTGGGAGTCTAGCGATAAGCCTGGTGTCACTGGTATCTAATCATTCTCTATGTCCCTTATCATCTCAGGGCTAAGGAGCTTGAATGAACTGTGTGGAACGAGATGAGGGAGGGAATGAAGGAAGCATGGTGAATGGGTAAGATGTGAAAGGCAATGGGAAGAGGAAAGGAATGGAGATGAGAGATGTAGGAAGGAGGACCAGAGATTTAAGGGTCTGTTGCACTAAAAGCGTATAAGAAACTGGAGCCAAGTCCCATATCCTGCTTCACCTCGCCACCCACAGAGCACTCACCCACCTCATGTAAGAGGATCCCCCCCAACCCACTGCAAATTCTCACTGCAAATGTGTGAGCGTAGAGATGTGTGTGGCTATCAAGAGAGCTAAGGATGGGTGGTAATTGAATAATGACAGTCATCCTTCTGATGGATTACCTGTCATTCCTCTAGCTTTGCCCCCTCCATCACTGTCATTTCTCTCTTCTTTGCCGCTTTCGCCCCGCAACCTCTGGTCAAATGGCATCCCGTCCAGGGCGTCCCTCGTGCCAGCGTAAATAAAGACACAAGCAAAGTCACACAAGGTTTTCATTTTGTTTGTATGCCTATGCATCGACATGCCGTGCATACTTAGTTTCTGACTTGTCAGAGGTGCAGCCAATTTCGAATAAATAAAATAAATTTTTGAAAAGTGGTGACAGAACATGCAATCATTTTCTATGTGTCTGATATGACACTGAAGTGGAGTTAATTCAACTAACAATATTTAGTATAGATCTTGTGTTTTGTTGAGCACATGGCATTATAAAATGGAAATGTCTAAAAGTTATGAGTTTTCCTCATGCTCAGACATTAAATCAGACCAACCTTTCCTGCATAAAGTCAGTAAGTATTATAGCAAAAAAAAGTGAATGTTTTAAGATTTCTTCAAATTGAAAAAAAGCATTTTGGAAATCTTTTATGGCTTTGTAATCTTTTGCTGTTAATTCACAACTTTTGAGTAAATGGATGTTCAGCGCTGCGATGGACTGGTGATCTGACCGCTGAGGTGTGTGAGTCTTTGTAGAAGGTTTTCACTGCTGGAATGGAAACGTTTGCCTTTTATAGCTGCATATCAATAGTTTGTAAATCAGTTTTCTGTTTCCTAATATTATTTGCTTTTTTATTTTTCAGGCTGGGCATCTCTTAGTGTTGCAATTCCACAAAAATGCTTGAGAATTGCTTCGATTTTCCTGAACGTTTTTCTTTCTTTTTTTTTCCATAAAAAAATTGTTCTGCGTGTCCTGCTGTTTAAAGCTACCGCCCTCTTTAATATGTCAGATTGTTGCAATAAAAAAGCATGCAAATCTACACTTTTTATAACTCTTTAATTATTCTCAGCTGAGAACTTGGGCTGCACTGAGGCTGTTCTGTTCGTGATTTTATTGTTGCGTTACAGCAAAAAGGGGAGCAGCAGGAAATCCAAGGAGAGTGATTGCAGCATTTTGCTGCAGTGCAGTTCAATCTACAGTATCTAGTCGTTGCTAAATGGTTCCACTCCATCATGTGGAGGCTTTCTCTATAGAATTAATATTGTAAATGAGGTGAAGCTCTGCCAGAAGGCATATTGGGTCTCTAGAAAGTGGTCTGTTTTTTGTTTTTTTTTGCTGCTGGGACCACTGATGATAATGGGTTTGTCCCTGATTTACCAGTGAAACCTTGAGTGTGTGTGTGATAAACAAGAAGGATCATTTGTTTTCAGGCAAATCGGGATTACGCGACTGCTTCAGCCGGAATAATGACACAAAATGAAGGGAGAATTATTCTTCATCATCATTTAATTGATTGAAAAAGGGGATGTTTGCAGCTCTACACATTCAGGCACAGATGACTTATTTACATTAAGCCTTGTTGAAAGCAGTGGCATAAAAAGCACCAATGGTACATACCCAAGTTGAAAGAAAATAGAGCTCTTTGAAAATCCTGCCAATGGACCACCTGTGAATGCTTCATGCAAGGAGACTTCAAAAAGCCCAGTCTGATGAGAAGAACTTCATCCAGTTTATGTTGGAAACGGTGTGGGAAACAAAAGCAAGCGACACTTAAAAGGCTGAAATTTATTGGCCGTTCCGACTTTTGTAGAAGAGGAGCCAGAAGATCAAGCAGCTTTAAAGTGATAAATGATTTTATCTGTAGTTGTCAAACTTTACTGACTTTACCTCATAACCAGATTTATAAATGATCACCATAAAGACCTCAACCGACTAATCTTGAGTGGCAAACCCAGCCTAAAGTGCAATCGTGTAAGCTCTAACATTCAGCCACAAATTACTCTCTTTTCCTTGTTTTATTGTAGTGCAATGACAAACTTTAATTTATTTTAAGTTTATATGGCAGAGACAATGCAAATTCAAAATGTGTGGCACCAATTTCTTTTATGGTGCCATTCTACTCAGCACAATTCAATTAATCTAATCATTAAAAATTAACCCATTTCAGAATAAATACAGATGTTCTGCAATGAGGTTGTTTTCTTGTCAGATACACCAACTTTTTGCCCAACTTGTAAAACAAAGTGTATGTTGGAAAACCAACTTTGCACCTTAAAATGTCATCTCTCCTGTGAAGCATGGTGGTGGCGGTGTTACTTCATGGAGATGCAACAGGAAAGCTGGTCAAAGTCTAAAGGTGATCATTCTGGTTGTTGCACAAGTGTTGTGTGTGTGTGTGTGTGTGTGTGTGTGTGTGTGTGTGTGTGTGTGTGTGTGTGTGTGTGTGTGTGTGTGTGTGAGACGGAAAAACTGATTGGGAGGCATAATCTCTCCCTACCAACCAACTAGTCATGCCAATGAGGAAAGAAAATTTCAAGGTGCAACAAATATGGACGACTTTCTCGTTTGAAGAATTTGTGCCACTCTCTGAAGGTGGCACCATGAGTGAAGAAACATGTTGAAAGCTCTAAAAGACTTGAGAATGACAGATGTTGACCTTTCAGCAGGACAATAACCCTGAATAAACTCCCAGAGCTAGAATAGGATGGTTTAAATCAAAGTGAAATGATGTGTCTAAATGGTCCAGGTACGTTCCAATCCTAAATCCCACTGGGACTCTGAAGCAAAACCTAGAAATTGCTGTTCACAGATGCATTCCTTTTCGTCTGACTGCGGTTCAGCTATGTTGAAAAAAGGAATGGCAAGAAGTTCAATATAATCAGCTTCAATTTGTTGCAGATTCTTCTGCAACAAATTGACCCGGGGAATACAAATATACTCTTTTCTGATTTTTTTGTTTTGTTTGCTTGTTTCACTTTCCTTCCACTTCATAAATAGGCAGTGATTTTATTGGTTTTCCTCTTAAGAACCCAATAAAATCCACTGAATTTGTGGGCACCCTTTTATCAGAATGTGGAAAAGCTTGAAGGGCTTCATAATTTTGAAAGAAATTGTACTTTTTTTGTGGACAAAAAAAAAGAAGAGAAAAACAAGCAGGCGCATTTTGAAGAGTAAAAGTGTGGAAGTCTTGATGATGCAAAGTAATGAAAAAATTTATTTCAGTCAAGAATCCCTAAGGGGGCAATAGAGGCGACGCAAGCCTCAACGTTCTTCCTCCAAATTGCATAGCGTTACAATACACAGTGTGCTGGCACAGTGCGGCCCACCATGCCAGACGTGAGAAAGCACTGATCCAAAACGGCGAGCTACATAAGCCATGGGAGAGAAGCAACTCTACCAACAGCTACACATAAACACACACATGCACACACATTTCTTCTATCACACACCAGCGATATAAAATACACCATACTGCCAATTAGGGCAATAATGGCTGTGGGAAAGCGTGCGTACCTCTCCCAAGCACACCCACACACGTGCGCGCACACACACACTGATACAGTAACTGAGACTCCTAATGTCAACGTTAATAGCACCCAGTTGTTCAGTGCCAGAGACGGACCCTGTGAGAAGGAGGTGAGAGGGTGGCAGTGCTAAAGCTTTGGACTAAGAAGAATGCAATTCCCCAATAGGCACACAGGAGTGAAACAGTTAGCAGGATGTTCAGATGGTTTCTGAGGGTCAAACTCAATGGTTACTGTTTGAACTTTTAGATTTAAAAAATGAAGAGAGATCATCTGTAATTACCACGGGTACCATAACTATTATATTCTACATTATTATCATGTATTTTTACCCAATTACTTTGTATTTTCTACCCCTTGCCCCCCTATCTTGTTTTACAGAGTTTTTAAAAGTTGATTAGCCTGTTTTTGGCTTTCCTCACAGCTGCTATGTTGGACAACACACAAAGTTAGTGAAGGACAATGACTAAAATGAGAGAGATGGGTGGTGAAATTCAGGAACAAAACAAATATAAAACGGAAAGCAATAGAAAAAAAAAAATGAAAATGGTGTTAAAGCAGAGGGACACAGATGGCAGGGCGGGAAGGCAGAACACTAGCATGGAGACAGCAGGTTGGGGTGGAAGTTGATGCGCTGGGTATCTTCCCCCTCTTCCATCAGCAGAAGCCTGTTTGTGGAAAAAAGCAGTAATGAGAGCAGCTGCAGTGGATACACACACACACACACACACAAACACGCACATATAAAAAGCAGAAAACACTTATCCAGCCACTTAGCCACCCACTCCTCATAGGCAAACCCACATAAACCCGATTGTGCACACTGGCGAATAGGCGGACATCATCACTCTTACCCTCACACTCGAAGGCCTGCAGTATGGTGGTGTAACTGGGGCCCAGCCAAGAGGTGTAGCTACCCAGAACTCTCTGCAGGTGGTGGGTAGCGTCGCTGAACAGCAGATCGGATTGGCCGTAGCCTGCCGAGCTGAACAGGCTGAAGCCCTCGGTGGCGTTGCCAAACACATTCTGCAGGAGAGACAGCGTGTGACAGCACTTAATGCATGAGGGCATGCATGGATGTGCGTTGGCGTGTTCAGGGAACATGTGTGGCTGAGAGATTGAGGGCATGTGCAGCTGGAGGAATGGCGCAGGACGTATCAGTCTTACACACACTCTCTTGCAAGGAAGGAAGGAGGAGTGAGGATTCCCTGCTACGATCTCCACAGTGAGCAGCACAGAGCGATAATATTCACTCTGGATATTTATATACACCCACTGGTCACATTACTAGTTAAACCTCAGTATTACTGAATTCCTAATAGATTTAAGAGCGATTTCAGCCCAAACTGACCTGAGAGCTGCTGCAGATTTGTGGGCCAGAAATTGTAGAGGCCATTGAAGTGATAATGAACTATCTAAAAACTGGTTTGAGATGATTTAAGTTTTGTGACATCTTGCAAAAAGAAGCTATCACAAGATTGGTACTCTGGTCATAAAGGAAGGGCATTGTCAGCAACAATACTCAACAACACCGGGGAGCTTAAATGACGCTTAGTTGGTAACAAGGGCCCCAAAGTGTGATAACAAACACCCCCAAACCATTATACCACTTTCATAAGGCAGATTGGATCCCAGGCAGATTGGATCCCAGGATTCCTGTGGTAAAGACCAGAGCTTACCTAACATGCATGTTACCACTGAAATCAAGATCCATTTGACCAAACAACATTTTTACCAGGCTGTTAATGTCCAACTTTTGGAAGTCTGGTCAAATTTTGGCCTTGTTTTTCTGTTCTTAAATTACCTGTGTGGCTCCTGTTAGGATGTTGTGTTAGTGTGGCTAATCTGGTTCAAGGTTCAGAGACAGTTGTTGTAATGAGTGGCTATTTGAGGTATTGTTGCCTTAGCATCTCAAACCAGTCTCCCCTGACCTCAACAAGGCATTTCCATCCGCACAGCTGCCCTTCAAGAGATGTTTTCTCTCTTCTGACTCATTTCCATAAATCTGAAACCATTTTCTTTCCCATTTTGATGCTCAGTTTCAAGTCCAGCAAGTCCTCAACATCACATAAGACTCAAAATGCATTGAGTTGTAGCCATGTGACTTGGCTTATTTATTAATTCTGTTGCAAGCAATTGAACAGGTTCACCCCATAAAGTGGCTGGCGAGTGCCTTTGGGGGCGCAACACAAACTAATACTTATAGCTGATGCGTTCTACCTGTAAACGCTCCAGGTATTTCCAGATGCGGCACTTATCCTCCACGCGCACCACAACGCCGTTGGCGGGGACAGCTGACAGGTGGCATAGCAAATACTCATCCAGACCTGCTTCTGTCCCATCTGGACACAGCAGCTTGAGGTCCTCCAGCTCCAAGTCCAAGGCCCAGGATTCCTGATTCTTGCCTGACCAAAAGGAGTGCAAAACCGAGTTTAGTTTATAAAAAAAAAAAAAAAAAAAAAGCTGGAAATGCTAATAAATGAACATATTTAAATTTGTATTTATTGCTGGTCAAGACCTATGTTTTGAGTGGAAAATGTCCTAAAAAGTTAACCTTTCCACCTCCAAATAGATGATTTTGTATAATAGAGGTAGACCACCTTGATGCTGACTTCTCCCTAGACATCAGCCCAGGCCTTCTGTGCTCTCCTGACCTGCCCTAATTGGTGCCACTCTGGACCTTGCTAAAGCATATGATGCAGCAAGCTTCGTTAAACAGCTGCAGTGTTCGTGGAGCCAGAGCCAAGCTGCTCCTTCTCGTCTACCAGCAGAGTCTGTGCAGCATGACTGTGATAATGATCACCATTAATTTTGGATGTTGCCCAAAGCAAAGCAGCAGATGCACCAAGCTAAGAATTAGGATGCTATTGCTGGACAGAAAAATGCTTGGACATCTGTTTGTTATGATATCATTTCTCTCTTTTTTTTTGTTTAATTCCTGTTTTTCATCCATCTTTCTGTCTTTATAAATCTCACTGGGAGACATATTGATGTGCCTCGCTGAATTTCAGTGAAATTTTCTCATTTATCCTGGATTGCACACCGTTTTAAAAAGCAGAAATACTTTGTGCCGCAATGACATCTTGTGTCTGGTTTGGGTACTACAAGCTCAGTTGGATTTGGGCAAACACCAGCACTGTTTCATCACCACTTGCCTATTATGGAACATTCAAGAAATTGTTTTTGCTCTTACCATCCAAATTGTCGAAGACTGTTGTGTGTTTGACAAACGCAACATCACCGAGGTTCTCAGCAACACACCTGAGAGGGGAAAAGAAGTTAAACGCACTTAACCTATGGAAAAAAAATCTATAGAAACATATGACCAGACATTTATTTGTCTCTCAAATTCAGTAGGAATGGTAGGGGAGGTGATAAGCATTTCTCTCTATGACCTACAACAAGCAACAAGTCCAGACGTGTTGCTAAAACAGTAGACTTTTCTGTCCTACCATCACAAGCATGAAGGTGTGGAGTTCCCTTAACTCTTCTGGTAATTTACCTACAACTTTTGGCTATAAGGAATCCAACTGGATTTGGCTTCAATGTATAGAAAACCACATCATGCTAACTGTAAGGATTGGGGAAAGGGGACATCTCGGATGATGCATGCTTGTTTCTATTCACTGAATAAACCCAGCAAACCCTGAAATACCAGGATATTATGAAGAAAAATTTAATGAACTAAACTAGCAAACCCTTGTGTTTTTTGGCCAGAAAATTATCCGAAGCATACGAAGAAATCAAAACGCTGCATGATCTAAATGTGTCCAACAAGCCAAATCATCACAAAACATGGGTCACTCTTCAAAATGACTTGAAGATTTTTGCAAAGTTTCATGAATGGTGTGCCAAAGTCTGGTACTGAGCAAAAGTTGCTGAATAATAGTGGTCACACCTGGAGTCAAATACCTCGACTCCAGGTGTTGTTAGTGGGTTATTGGTGAAGGAGTCGTACCTCAGGGCCCCTGCCTCTCCGTAATGTCTCTCCCTGTGATTGTTGGCGCAGATGTGTCTGTCGTTCTCGTCTCCTATACATGCCTCACAGAGGTTCTTCGGGTTGTTGCCTCTGGGATCATGCAGAGGATCCTTAATGCCGGGCACACAGCTGTAACCAAAGAAGTTCCCCACCGCTGGCAGGAGAAGTGGAGAACAAGTCAGCTGAAATTAGACACTGACAAATGTTTTTGCATATTTTGTAGTTTTTCTTATGTCAAATTAGTTATCGGTATTTGCCACTTATAGTATTTTACCAAAGCAGCTGCATATTTAATATTATGTGATTACATTTAAACTAAAGTCCAAGACAAATTACGTGAAATACAAAATCAGGACAGTTTTTTTTGGTAATTAAATCTTCCCGTCTGTTCTTTCAGAGTGTTTTTGAGTGTTTCATCTCATTCCCACATTTCCACATCCCACCTTCATCCATTCACCACTTTGCTTCCCCCACTTCCTGCCTCCCGACCTCTCAAATACCTTCCACGCATCAGTGTACACCAACACACACTCTCGCGCAGGCGTCACGCTTGGCTTCACCTTTGGGGAAATTGCACTGCTCTCCTACGCTGATTTGGGATGTGTTAACCAAGTAGCCGATGGGAACCGTCCAGCCCACTGTGGTACGGACTCCGGGGTGGCAGGAGCTGCGCTCATGCATCTCCAGCAAGGACAGGTCTGAAGAGGAGCGCCGGGCCATTGCTACCACATAGTAGCTGATTCCATCTGGAATAAGGCGGTTGGACACACGTCAAAGCAGGAAATCAGAATTAAAAACCAATCAATGGCACAGAGATTGTAATTAGCTGGTTTTGCATTGGAAATTTATCTTTTTTTTAACCTTCATTTGTTAAATGCATCAAATTTAAAATCACACACCACTTTTAATCTTTAAATACATTAGTTATCAACTTGCATGCACTTGGTTTAGTTAAATATGAATTTAATGTGTTTCTGGATAAAAGCAGCTGTGAAGTTTCTGCTGAAATCTAAAGTACTATCCCAATCAACAAATCTGCCTGTTTCTTCCAAAAATCCTTACTATAAAATCAATCAAACTGGCCAAAGTCGAAATAGTTATCAGCCAGAAAAAGCCTGATCAGTGCATCTCTACCAAATATTGTACTTCTACTGGAAACATAAATGTTGATACATTTGTGCAAAAATCCCTAGTGAGCTAATTGTACTAAGTGCTCCAACATGTGGCTTACCTACTCCATTATGAGACTCTCCTGCTGCAAGTTCCAGGCCATGGCAGAAACCCGCAGCGTAGATATCATCTGCAAACATCGAAGCTGCATCTGCTGTGCCATTCTGAGAAAACAGAGACGCCTTCATGTAGCCTACTAACATACAACTAATAACTAAACGCAAAAATAATGTCAGATATATATATATATATATATATACATATATATATATATATATATATAAAAAATTTATTTTGTTTTTTATTAGAAAAACAACACATTTTATTGTATATGTATTGCAGTGTTACGTTTCACCACATTGAAAAACGTAAATAATATTTGAAGAATTCAGTCAAAATTGTTGCTGCGTATTTTTCACAGAGTTAGAAATTATTTTTAAAACACAGGTATCCTATTTCCATTTTTGTGTACCTTGATTTTCTCCATGCAGTCTCTGGTGCTCAGGCCGCGGACACACATCAGCGATCCCCTCACATCCCTGGCCGTTGCATTGCCGGCTAAGTCCAGGCACTTCTGCTCCTCGGCGTCCGATAGCACACACCAGGAGACTGAATCAGAGAAGATTTTTTTTTATTTTTTCCCCCGTTAAAGAAAGATCACCTGTAAATGTCTGTATTCTCTAGAAACAAATGTTCCCTGTAAGCCTTCGACTGGTGTACCTGTAGTTTTCTGACTGGAGACGCAGTTGACGCTCAGAAGAGGCAGCAAAAGCAGGAAAGTCACAGTGAATCTTCTCTCCATGTCGACTCTGGTCTGAAACCGGCTACAGAATGATTCTGTAATTCAGCAGAGATGAGGACCAGGTGGGATTCATTGGTTAGAGAAAAAAATAATTCAGCCCCCTCCCTCACCACAGAGAGAGGAGGTATAAAGCAGGGGAATGTCGTAGGGAGATTGGATGTAGAGAGAAGAAAACATCATATTATTCCTCCATCCTTGACTAAGTCTAAGTCCTCATTAGATAATCCTTACCTCCATCTCTCGATAGTGGTGTAGTGTTTCTTCCTCCAATTATCCACTAAGATTTAAGCCCCATGGACACCGTTTTGGTTGGCTCATGTCATCGCAGCAGCTCAGGTCACCTGGCACAGAGACTCGAGCTGGGGTCTTTAATTAAAAAAAAAAAAAAAAAGCAGTGGACAATGCATCTTTGTGCTGGAGCGGTGTTCGTGGAGAATAGATACCGAATAGGTCTTGCTCCGACTCACCAGAGTACACAGCTCTAAGAAAGGAAGAACAAACAGCGTCTGCTGTTGTTCATGCCCAGCAGAGCCAGAGAAGGGAACACATATCACCTACTGGAGACAATTAAACTAGTTGTCTGTCTTTTACTCACATCTAACAACGTCCAGTCACATAAAAACGCATATAAATCTATGTAAATCTGTTGGGAAGGAATGCAAAACTGAATCTTCTGGGTCAGTTTTTAGTTGCAATTTAAACTTAATGGACATTTAGAAAAGTGTTTTGCAACAATTATCGCAGCAGGCCTCCACTAAATGTTTCCAAAATACCTTGAGTCCTGTTGGAATAAACGGAGCTGGTCTCTGACCAGCAGTTTTCAAACCATTCCCGCACATTGTCATTTGGATTTCGATCTGAACTTTGACTGGGCCGTTCTACCACATGAAATTGCTTTGATTTAAACCTCTGTGTTTAGGGCGACTGTTTCACTGGAAGGTGAACCTCCACCCCCCCAGTCGATGGTATTTTACAGCTCCCAACAGGTTCTCGTCAAGGTTTATTCTCTGTTTAGCTCCATTTAACTTCCCCGTCCTTACTGAAGAAAAGCTTCCCCACAGCATTGGCTCAGGACATAAAGGCTCATCTGGCCCTCGGGAACCATTTAAGGCCTATAAATACTCCACAAGAACACAGAGGTTTGTGTTCTCCCTTCCAGTCCTGAAAGAACAAAATGACGTCTTTCTGTCCCGAAGCCCGGTTTCAGCATTCTCAAAGCTTCTTGTTGACTCAAAACCAGGGCAGAATCATTTCTAGTGTAGTGTCCAAAAAATAGAGTGTAATGGGCCAGAAATTTGCTAAACTGACAAACCAGGGCTCCGGAAGAGTTCTGCATCTGAGTGCTTCACTTTATTCTTACTTTATTCCACCACTAAGCATTCAGACTCAATCATACTTAATAAAAAAAAAACTACTTCTAGATGATTGTTTTACCATCTTGAAGTAAAACAATCTAGATGGTACTTTTGTTTTGCCTTATAAAAAAAAAAAACACAAATGGAAAAATGCTGAGAAAATCCTAAAACTGCATGACAAACTGCTTCCCTGTAAAAATGGTTATATCTATCATAGTTCAACATTAGCTACCAAATTATTATTTCATATCATTTTTTAACAATGCAAAACTCTCTATTTCCAACATTTAGCTACTTACTCCCATCCGTCATCAGCCACTCTCAGGAGCAGTCGCCCTGCACCTGCGTTGTTTTACACACACACCCCCACACACACACACACACGCACACACCCCCCCACACACACGCACACACACACACGCACACACACACACACACACGCACACACACACACACACACACACGCACACGCACACACACACACAGACTCACTCAGTATATTTCACATTCTCACAACTGGCTTCTGGCTAGCAAATGTGTAATTTTACAGTCAAAATAGTAAATAGGTTTCCAGAGTTACTTCATATCAGGATTATGCTGCTGCCACCATATTTCACTATCCTGTGTTTGGAGTTATGTGTTGTGTTTTAGATTTCCACCACAAGCAGCGCTTCGCATTTGCGCCATGAAGTGCAAGTTTGGTCTCATTTGACCAGATCAGCTTCCTCCCTGTGTTTGGCATGTCCCACTTTCTTTCCACAAAGGGAGTCCTTGTTGCTTCTCCTCAGTCTCCTTTTTTTTCATGATAAAACATTTATTCACATTTCTGTCTGCAAATTTCAGTCTGAAAGTTACAAACAGAACAGAAACAGTGTGAGCTTTAAAATACAGTGTTTACTTTAATGTACTGAGACTCCTTACAATTTCTAGACTATGGTATTGTGATAAAATGTTTCAATGATTCTGAATTATGTTAAACAGCTAATCAAATCAGACTAAGTGACATAACATTACAAGCTCTGCCAGGTGACAAAAAGAAAAGAAAAAAATAACAGATTATCTTGATACATCTGGGATTCAGCAGGAACCACCTGGAATTTCTTTCCTGAAACAGATATCTTAGAAGCAGGGGGGGAGGGAAGGAAAGGTGTAAGGATTGAGGTGACTTGCTATAAGCAACAGTGAGACAGTGAAACTCTACAAGTGCAGATCTTTTCGTTCCTTCTCCTGTCCTGAATTAGTTTGGCAAAAGAGAGGCAAAGCTTACCAATAGAAATGTGGAGAGTAATATTCCTCCACATTTACTCGCAGTGACGATGGGTATAAACCTTGAAATAAATTAACGATTTATTGCAGTAGCGTAATCCCACCCTGAAAACAGTAAAAAATATCAAACCTTTAGATTAACTATTTAGCAGGAAGGTCTGTGGCGAACCCGCGGGTTTTCTGATTAATTCTGGGTTCTGAGATGAGTTTAGAGGAAGTCTGCAGAATCATTCCTGTCTTGATTTGACCAGGTCTTTTGGGTCACATCTATCAAACTCAAGGGCCACAGGCCAAATCTGGCCCCCATAACTATATTAATTTTTTTTTTTACTACAACAGAAGTAGTGTGTCTAAGTATTATTTCACTAATCTAATCAAATCAGTTTTTGTTTGTATGGTGCCAAATTGCAACAATATGAAAGTTTGTTTAGTAGTATTTAATTTTAAAGAATATTTAAATGCAAAGGCTTTATTTTTATATTTATTTATATTTTAACAGTTTTGAAATTGATCATTTGATCTATAAATTGTACTATGACCAAGCTTTATTGGGACATTGATAATCTTGTTATAAAAGTGAGTCTGACACCCCGGCTTTAGATGTAAACCATTTTTGGTTTACATTGAATATGGTTGGTTGTGCATCATTTTGCATTGATTGCTTGGATTTTTTAAGTAAAATTATTATGACTTTTAATACTGAAATCAAAGAAGTACTACATTTGTTCACTCCTACCTTTGCCCTTATTATCACATACATAGAAAATCACCTTTACTAAGATTATTAAGATCCTCCTTTTCTTGACAAACATGTCAGTAATCTTGCAATGAATATCTTCCGATTTTTATTTTTCTTGAACAAGAGAAAAAGTTCCTAATTTCTTCTATTCTATTGGATCAATTGCTTATGCCCTAGGTAAGTTCGCTTTTCCATTTTTACAATGTAGAAAAGCAAAAAAGTCAGAACAGCACTTTTCAAAAAAGAGCAAAAAGGTTGACTGTCTTGACAGCCTTTACTTTCTCAAAAGTAGAAGTAAAAGAAAATGTATAAAAACGCATTATTTCACAGCTATATTAACTCCAGTGCAGCACATGTCATTATGTTAAAAAGAAAGCAGCCATTTCAGAGAAGGAAGTTCAGTGCAGATCTTTAGCAGAAATTTCAGGTTTTATTTAAAACTTGTGAAGTGCACAATTCAGAGACTGAGGTCCAGACAAAAGTCAGGGAGCAAAATCATCTTTATTGCGCTTACGGCCGGAGAACAGAAAGTTCAT